>ML796960.1:101770-154600 GCA_009831015.1 Picea engelmannii | reverse complement strand
GGGTTTTAGTTTACGCCCTAGGTTTATTTTTGTAGCATCTTTTCTTAGGGCTTGTCAAATTTAACTTAGAGATGTTTTAATTTAGGTTTTGATTTGAACAGGGCGACAATTTAATTAGGGGCGTCATTTTAATAATTTTATCAAGCGTTAAGGTCTTAGGGTCATTTAAATTGTCTCCTCATCATCATCCATGCGACGTTCCCTTCAGGACGCACTACATGCTCCAAGGGTGCCACTCGCCTCATTTTCTTCCGTTGCGCGACGTGCCCTTCAGGATGCACCACGTGCTCCAAGGGTGCCACTCGTTGACTTGCAATTCTTTTCACGACGTGCCCTTCAGGATGCACCACGTGGTCCAAGGGTGCCACTCGCTGACTTGACAGATTGGTATACTCTATAACCCCTGGAGTCAACACTCTGCCAGGTGAACTTGTGGGAGACTAAGGGCTCTAAGGAATAAGTCCTCCACCTTATTGCATGCCCCTTAGAATCATCGTGAGCGACTGTCGCAGTCTTCCCTCATGACATCGTGGATCCTCTCGAACTAGGTAATCGTTAACCTACAGTTCGAGCCACGGCGAGAGTGCTAGTAGTCTGTGGCAGGGCTGTTGTCCACCCCTCTCCCTCAATCTCTCTGGAACTCGTGTGTGGCCCCTTTACTCCATATGTGAGTCTGGTCGGCAAGCTATCGTCAGCCTGCATCATCAACCATCATGTTATATCATGTCAACAACATATCATGAAATCAATAGCATATCATCAAAACAACACAATATCACCATGAATGAAACAACCCAACCAGCCCACTCCCTGACTCAATCCGGAGTCCAAGAGAGTTCCACCGATGCCTCTACATCCTCAAGGTCTGAAACCCTGCACACTCAATGAAAGTGAGTCAGCAGCACCTGTCTACATCAAGGTAGTAAAACATCATGTCATATAACTTAACGCATCATAATGAAGGAAAAAGTTTTATCATCACAAAAATCCAGATCACTTGCGAGCAAGTGTCCTCAAAGAATAAGTTTGGTAAGTGTGCCAGAGCGGGATGATACAGAGATGACCGACAACATGCATTTTAAATCTTTCAAAATAATTTTTCCATATAAATATGCTTAATTCGTAAGTCATCCATCATCATTTACATGTTATGGTCATGCATGGTTTGCTTGTATTCATCACATGAGTTTTGCAAAATATAAAGGAAATATATTCCCAACTCAAATAATTTATGAAAATAATTTCTAGTGAGGGATTATGAAAGTATGGTGTCCCTTTCACAATAGTAGAATATATTGAATTTCAAATGATCCTGAAAATCCAATAGAAATTGATGAAGAGTGTTCAATGAACAACTAAACCAGTAATGATTTTTGCAACATCATTGTGAATTGTTTTTCTGTCAACGATGTGTGTATGCCTAAATGTTAATGGGGAAAGCTCATGTTGATTAATTGGGTTGGTTGTCATTGATGTCAACCCTTGAAGAAAGTCCGGTAGCAAAAAGGTTTGGGTAATGGACCCATGTTTGTTTGACGGATAATGGTATGAGTTTTGATATATTTGCAGGTAAAACTATTTGGTGGTATGTGGAACGTCACATAACTCCTCACTATTAGAGAGTTATGGCCATCATGTGAAGTTGGAGAACCATCATGACTCATCTAGAATCCCCAAAAGGTCAAAGTAGTCAAAGTGTTTGCAAAGAAGAAATTATTTAAATAATAAAGTGAAGTGATGAGTGTACTATAAGTCAATGAGGATGTAAAAGGAATTATTTAAATAATAAAGTTAATGGGGAACTTAATAATTATGGAAAGTGGTTAAGTTAAGTTGACAAGTGGTTATAAGTGGGTTAACCCTAAAATAAGGAAAGTGGGTTAAGATGGTTAGAAGGTAACCCCTTGAGGAAACTACATAAAAATATAAATAAGAGGCAATGGTCTCTCATTCAAATCATAGTTGAATATAATTGAATATCTATTTTTGTGAAAGGTTATTTGGACATGTATTATTTATAGAGAAAAATTGTAGCAGAAAAAGTGTGGCAGTAAAAACACGACAGAAAAAGTGTGGCAGGAAAAATGCAGCAGAAAAAGTGTAGCAGGAAAAGTATGGCAGAAAAAGTGCGGCAGAACAATTGTAGCAGAAAATGTGCGGCAGAAAAAGTGCAGCATGAAAACCACGGAATAAAAAGTGTGGTAGGAAAAGTGCAACAGACAAATCGTGGCATAAAAACCACAACACAAAAAGTGCGAAAGAAAAATTGCGACAGAAAAATCATGACAATTGATTCGTGGAAGCAAAATCATGGCAATAGAAGGCTACAAGAAAAAAAAAAGTATGGTTCTCATGTGTGTAGTGTTAAATTTATGAACCAAGTTGAGGGTTTGCCTTGTAAATATGTTGGATTCCCTCTTGGGAGTTTATGGGTTGCTGTAGATTTGATCTGAGGTAGATCTACTGAAGTTTAATATTGGTTCATGTTTGAGGAATTTTGGTTGAGGTATGTTGCTGAAGTTATTGGCACAGATAGAGGTTGTATAATAGTGAGGTTCTAGCACATGGTTTGAGGTATAGACTTGCGGTATAGTGTTTGAGGTATATTTGATCAAATCAGATTTGGATAATGAAAATGATGAGGTATTTTGGTTGAGGTACATGTTGGGTACATGGTTGAGACATGTAGTTGATGAGTTGGCACATACATGAGGTGCATAGTTGATGATGTTGGTACATATTGATGAGTCATAGTTGATGTGTATTTGATGCATGATTGGTACATACTTGGTACATGGTTGGAGGTTCTTGTTAGTAGTATTGTTGACACATGGTTTATGGATGATGTAGCATACTTGTCTTGGTATATTATTAGAAGGAAATATTGATCTTGGTGATGGTTATGAGTTTTTGTGATATGCTTGGTTGATGCACATATTGGTGATATTGTGCATATTGTTGAGATTTGTCTTGGTGATTGATCTTGGGGAATAGATCTGATTTGGTTGATAAGATTGATGAGACATGTTGTTGTGATAGTTTTTTTTGGATAGGTTGTTGTGACAGGTTATTTGTACATGTTTGGTGCATGGTTGATGCATTTGTTTATGGTATAGGTTGATGTACCAGTTGATGTATGGTACATGTTGGCACAGGTTATTGGTACAGGTTGTTTGGTGCAGGTTGATTGGTACATGTTTACAACAATATATCCCATCGTGATAATGTGATAGTGGTTCCATCATTCTACTTATATTTCAGGGTGGTTGGGCGGGGAAAGGAAAGGTGGTTGTAGCCACCTTTGGGTTGTAGATGAAGAACATAGGGGGTTGTATCCTCCTTCTAGTTGTATCCAGAGAATTGGGGATTTGGAGCTTCCCTCAAGTTGTATCCTGAGAAACTAGGGGGTTGGAGCCTCCTTCTAGTTGCAGTTGAAAAACAAAGGAAGTTGGTGCTTCCAATGAATGTAATTCTTAAATACATATAAGAAAAACATTCTGTGGTTTTCTCCCTCTTTTGGTTTCCACGTAAAACACTCGTGTACTATGTATGTGTGTGATTGCTCATTTGTTCATTGTTTATTTACTTTGCAACTATTGGATGCTAATGCTACATTGATATAACACTTTCATTTTATGGTGAAAAAGGATTAAAATTTTCTATTACTGATTCTCCCCCCCTCTCAGTAATCCAACAATTGGAATTAGAGATGGTTCCTTCAGGAAATAGTTTAACCACTAGAAGGAGATCCTGGATTATTCTGAGAATGGAGTACCAATGTTTAATGGTAAGAATGGTTTTAAGTATGAGATGTGGAGCAGAAGGATGAAAGTGTTTTTACAGGCACAAGGATATTATATTTGGATATCAGTTGTTACAGGATATGATAGTTCAAAAAGGGAAAATACTGCAAATATTCATCAGCCAAAGAACTTTGAGATAAGTTACATTAAATATATTCTTTACCCATCGTAGATTTATAAAATGCCAAAGAAGATGCATATACAAATCAAGAAAAATTATTTTCACCATGTCAAACAGATTCAGAAGATGAAGAGTACATAATCACTAGAGGTATGTTGTTTTTCTTTAATTGTGAAAAACACGAACATCTTGAAACAAAATTTCATGAAGGAAATGAGACATAAAAAACTAATTGAAAAGGAAGACCATTATGAAGCAAAATTGATTAGTGCTTTAGATGAACTAAGAGAAGAAAACAAGTTATTCAAGAAATAATTGATGAAACAAAAGGAAAGTGTTCACATTTTTGAAGAATCCCAACAGGTCATCGATAACTTAAGAACTCAGCTAGAATAAGCCAGAAAGATTGAAGAAAATATTGAATATCAAAAGTAGTATTTGGAATCCGACATAAAAGAACAAAAGGAAGAAGCATAAATGAGAGAAAATATATTGACAGATCATTTTAAGGAAAGAACTAATGATCTAAACCGGCTTGAGGCAGAGTTTGGTCAAGAAGAGAAAGGACTTGAAGAAGAAATAATCACTTTAAAAATTCAGCTTGAAGAAGTGAAAATAACATAAGAAGTCATGAAGTCTCAGATAATGAAGAAACAAGAATAGGTTGATAATCTTGAAGAAGAAGTTGTGACATTGAGAAGTAAAATTGTCAAGATCAACAAGAATGTTGAAGAGACAAAAACATCCACATCAGTTATAGAGAATGAAGAGAAACACTCTAGGTTGCTAGAAAAGAAGAATGAAGAAAATAGAAAGAGCTATGCAGAAGCACTCAAAGGAAGGAATCATGGTCAACCAGAATCTAAGAAAACTATTGAAGATACATCTTCAAGAATACCATCCATGTTCAAGACACAAAGAAGCTTCAATCATGATCATGATTAGTCAAGGGAAAAATTCAGAAGGACTACGCCACAAATACTATCTTTCACTCTCAGGTATGAAAATTTCTTTTATGGTCATTGTTTTTACCATACTAAATTTGGAGATAAGGTTGCTGATTGCAGGGATTATAAATGAAATGTTCAAGAAATAAATTCCTATGTGGCCCCACGTAACATTTAATGTTACAAATGTCATAACTATGGACACATATCTAGTGATTGTAGAAGCATGATCGATACTTCCATGAAAGAGAACACTAATATCATATGTAAGAAATTATGGATAAGAAAACACAAAGAATAAGTGAACAAAGACCAGGTCCCATAGATCACAATATTGGAAATAAAACTAGATGAATAAAATTCTATAGAGAAAAAGAAAGATGTCAGATACGGAAAGGTTTGGAAAACAAATGAAATAAAAGAAGGACAGGTAAATAAGGAAGAGGTTCAAGAGATTGTACTTTCATACATTGTAGTGAAAGATGAATCCACAGATAGAAAGAAATAATAGAGAGCTCAGAGAGATGATAAATATACCAATGAAGATGATGATGAATACACATCAGAGAAGGAATTGTTCTGATCCATCCGACTTAGAGACTCCCAAGTAACATGAATATTATACAGGGGGAGTCTATACGATAGTTGTGATAGACCAAAGAACCATCCTTCAAGAAACTTGCAGAGTTTGAATAGACAAATCTAGAGCAGTTAGTTAGCATAAGTATAATCAATTGTAGTAGTGAATACTTCATGATAGTACAATGATAAATGGGTAAACATTATGGACAATGTGCAGTAGATTCTTGGATAGTATGGATAGAGATGGATTCATAAGAACACTTAGCAGGTTTGGACAAATATATGATAGTGGATAAGAGCATGGATTCATAGATTGGTTCAGAGAGTGGTTCAGATACAAAGGAACATTGTCATAATGGATGATAATTACACAGGAAAAGGCTCGAACAATGCTAATGGATTCAAAATTGACAGATATTTTTTAGAAACATGTAGTGAATACAACAATTCACATTCAAAATAGATTAATTCTCAGAAACAATAATGACAAAACTTCCTACGAGCTCTAGAAAGGAAGACCAACAAATGTGAAGCACTTTAGCGTATTTGGAAGAAAATGCTACATCAAAAGAGAAGATGGTAGAATGGGAAAGTTTGACTTTCGTGTGGACAAAGGAGTACTTTTTGGTTACTCAAGTACAAGGAAAACATACAAGTGTTACAGTCTGAGGTTGAAAAAAGTTGTGGAAATCATCAATGTAACAATTGATGAAACATGTGGACAAGAATTAAAGTAAGAAAAAAATGAATCAATGGAACAACTTTACGAAGAAGAATCGAAGAAAAAGTCTACATCGAACAACCAGAAGGATTTCAGTTGTCAGAGAACACAGATTATGTGTGCAAATTGAAGAAGGCCTTGTATGGTCTAAAATAGGCTCCTAGAGAATGGTACTCTAGACTGGAAAAATATCTACAACATGCATGGTTCAGAAAAGGAAGTGCAGACAACAACCTCTACATCAAGGTAACTCAAGATAGTATTTTATTAATTGAATTTTATGTTGATGATATTATTTTTGGAAGTAATGATGACAGGTTAAGCTAGAAATTTACAAAGGATATGTAGAATGAATTTGAAATGTCATTACTCGAGAACTATCCTTCTTTTAGGGTCTTCAGATATGCCAAAACAACCAAGGAATTTTTATTTATCAAACTAAGTATATCATAGAAAGGATAAAGAGGTTCAGAATGGAAGATTACAAGCTAGTTACCACTCCTATGAAAACCAGTTGCAATTTCAGCAAATATGATAATTCAAAGTCTACAGACCAGAGTAATATAGGTCAATGATTGGTAGATTACTATATGTGACAAAATCCAGACCAAATGTAATGCACAAAGTTGGACATGTGTCACTGTTTCAGGAAGAACCAAAAGAATTACATGTCTTAGTAGTGAAGAGGATTTTCAGATATCTCAAAGGAACATAAGAATTTGGATTATGGTATCCAAAAGGAAATGATCTATCACTTATTGCCTACATAGATGTAGATTGGGTAGGTTGCATTGATGATCGACGAAGCACTAATGGAGCAACGTTCTACTTGGGTGAGTGTTTAGTATCTTGGCTAAGCAAGAAAAAATCATCAGTATCTTTATCTACATCCGAATCAGAGTATATTGCAACAACAAGATGTTGTACATATGTTCTATAGATGATACAAACTATGACATATATACAGTGTGAGTATGATGACCCCATTCCAATATATTGTGATAATACGAGCACCATCAATATCTCAAAGAACCCCATGATGCAGTCCAAGACGAAGAACATTCCAATAAGGTATCACTTTCTATGAGAACAGGTTGCAGATAAGAACATCAAAGTTGAATATGTGGGCACAAAATAACAAGTGGAACACATCTCTACAAAACCTCTTCCATGGGAAGCCTTTGAGTATATTTGCCAAAGAATCAGAGTAATTTCTACTCCAAAATGAATGCTTTTGAATGCTTATCTTATATGTATTAGATTTACATGAAGAAGCAACATAAAGAGGATAGTTCAAGTCAAGATATCAGTTTCAGAAAGATTTTATTCAGGGGGAGTATCCCCAAGGATAGTTCAGTTAGGGGGAGTAGCCCCAGATGGAAAGATACCTTTTCCATTGATGACAAAGGGGGAGAGACTTATCAGATGTAGATCACATAGGAATGGCTCTAGGGGGAGTGATGGTCACATGAAGAGAAAGAGTGATATGAATTCATTATCGCATCAGAGTGTTTCCATCAATGCCAAAGGGGGATATTGTTGATTAATTGGGTTGGTTTTCATTGATGTGAACCCTTGAAGAAAGTCTGGTAGTGAATTTCGGTAGCACAAAGGTTTGGGTAATGGACCCAAGTTTGTTTGATGGATAATGGTATGTGTTTTGATATATTTGCAGGCAAATCTATTATAGATGGATAGCACATGTCATGCCACTTCTAGTGGTATGAGGAACGTCAAATAACTCCTCACGATTATATATTTATGGCCATGTGAAGTTGGAGAACCCTCATGAGTCATCTATAAGCCTCAATAGGTCAAAGTAGTCAAAGTGTTTGCAAAGAAGAAATTATTTAAATAATAAAGTGAAGTGATGAGTGTACTATAAGTCAAAGAGGATGAAAAAGAAATTATTTGAATAATAAAGTTAATGGAGAAATTACTATTTATGGAAAGTGGTAAAGTTAAGTGGACAAGTGGTTATAAGTGGGTTAAACCTAAAATAAGGAAAGTGGGTTAAGATGGTTAGAAGGTAACCCCTTGAAGAAGATACATACAAGTATAAATAAGAGGCACGGGTATCTCATTCAAATCACACTTGAATATCATTGGATATCTATTTTTGTGAAAGGTTATTTGGGTAGGTATTATTGATAGTGAAACATTGGAGTGAAAAAGTGTGACAAGAAAAGTGTGGAAAAAAAACTGCGGCAGAAAAAGTGTGGAAGAAAAAGTGTGGCAGGAAAAGTGTGGTCGAAAAAGTTGAGTAGAAAAGTGCGCCAGAAAAATTGCAGGAGAAAAAGTGTGGCAGGAAAAATGTGGTAGAAAAAGTGCGGCTAGAAAACTGCTGAAGAAAAAGTGCGGTAGGAAACGTGCGGCAAAAAAAGTGTGGCAGAAAAATCACAGCAGGAAAAGTGTGGCAGAAAAACCACAGTAGAAAAGGTGTGGAAAAAAAAATCGCAGTAGTGGATTTGCGGTAACAGAATGCTACAAGAAAAAAAAAGGTATGGTTCTCATATGTGTAGTGTTGAATTTATGAATCAAGTTGAGGGTTTTCCTTGTAAATATGTTGGATGCCCTCTTGGGAGTTTATGGCTTGCTGTAGAGTTGATCTGAGGCAGATATACTGTAGTTTAATATTGGTTCATGTTTGAGGGTTTTTGGTTGAGGTATGTTATTGAAGTTATTGGTAGAGATAGATGTTGTATAATAGTGAGGGTCTAGCACATGGTTTGAGGTACAAACTTGTGTTATAGTGTTTGAGGTATATGTGATTAGATCAGATTTGGATGACGAAATTAATGAGGGATTTTGGTTGAGGTACATGTTGGGTACATGGTTGAGACAACTAGTTGATGAGTTGGCACATACATGAGGTGTATAGTTAATGATGTTGGTACATATTGATGAGTCATAGTTAATGTGTAGTTGATGCATGATTGGTACATACTTGGTACATGTTTGGAGGTACATGTTAGTAGTATTGTTGACATATGGTTTATGGATGATGTAGCATACTTGTCTTGGTATATTATTAGAAGCACATATTGATCTTGGTGATGATTATGATTTGTTGTGATATGCTTGGTTGATGCACATCTTGGTGATATTGTGAATATGGTTGAGAGTTGTCTTAGTGACTAATCTTGGTGAGTAGATTTGATTTGGTTGATAAGATTGATGAGAGATGTTGTTGTGATAGGTTTTTTTGGAGAGGTTGTTTTGATAGGTTATTTGTACATGTTTGGTGCATGGTTGATGCATTTGTTTATGGTATAGGTTGAGGTACAGGTTGATGTATTGTACATTTTGGCATAGGTTATTGGTATAGGGTTTTTGGTTCAAGTTGATTGGTACAGGTTTACAACAATATATATCATAGTGATAGTGTGATAGTGGTTCCATCATTCTACTTATATTTCAGGGTGGTTGGAGGGGGAAGGATAGGTGGTTGTATCCACCTTCCGATTGTGGCCGGATAACATAGGGGATTGTAGCCTCCTTCTGGTTGTAGCGAGAGAATTGTGGAGTTGGATATTCCCTTAAGTTGTAGCCTGAGAAACTAGGGGGTTGGAGCTACCTTCCAATTGCATTTGGAAAAAAAATGAAGTTCGTGCTTCGAATGAATGTAATTCTTAAATACATATAAAAAAAAACATTTCGTAGTTTTCTCCCACTTTGGGTTTTCGCGTAAAACATTGGTGTATAGTGTATGTGTGTGATTTATCATATGTTCATTGTTTGTTTACTCTACAACTATTGGATGATAATGTTGCATTGATATAACACTTACATTTTATGGTGAAAAAGGATTAAATTTCTCCATTGCCGATTCACCCCCCCTCTCAGTATTCCAACAACTCAAGCACTAGATTAATAACCACACATATTTGGGATTGTATGCAAAAAAAATATATCAATGTATTGAAGTGACTCCTCCAAACAACAAAGAAATGAAATGATGCCTAAGTGGAAAGAAAACTAAGATAAGTTTGAAAGAAGGGATGAGAAAAACATAGTCCCTACTGGTAATTTTTTTTCTTCAGAAAATGATGATTGTGACAACAAATATATGAGGTGCTAATTCTTTTCAAGTTTACTTGAGTCACCTGGAGTAAATATATATAGATGAAACCCAAGAATATTTTGATCTCATTCGAATGACTGTTATAAAATGAGGTGACAAATCACAAACCCTAGCAATAATGATTAAAAAAAATCATACAACAAATCATCGCTCACAACAATAGCAACAATCCAAGGGAAATATCGTAAGACATCCATAATTAAAAATATAAAATACTGCTAAAAATAAAATAAAAAATCACTATTGCAATATTTACCACTCTCTTTTTCGAACAACAACCATGTGAAATAGATTAAAGTAACAACTACATTCTCACATTCCAATTCTATCAGATTTTAAGTCTACATATATATTTTTATCCTCTACTTGCATAGGAAAACAATTACCATGAGAGCATATGGTATCCACTAGTGCGCCGGGGGTTCTCTCATCCCTCTTGGGATAACCACCTCCTTCCCATGAACAAAGACCTCACAGGAATAATCGTCCAAAACCTAACCAATACTTTTATCAAACCCACAGGGGTTTTCTCCTCCCTCTCGTTGGGCTCGAATGGTGAGGTTTCGGGGGTTTCACTCCGCTAGTAGATGGGAATGGAAGGATTTGAGGGGTTTCACTCTGCTAGTATATGGGTGTGAGATCAATACCAAATGATTCTCTAGTGTTGTTTTCATCTGAATGGGCACGATCATAGTTTGTTTGAAATTTGTTTTTTTTTGTTTTATTTTCTTTGTTTTGTTTTTTTTAATGTTTTTAATATAATTAATATATATCAATTATATATTATTTAATATAATATATATAATTGATATATATAATAATAATAATCTATTATTTTCTAAACAAACATAAACACTTCAACAAAAAAATCAAGCCATGTAAAACAAGATTGTGTAATTAGAAAGGAAAAATCAACAAGACAAATTCAACCAAGAGGAAATAATGGTTGGGATAAGTCTAGGAAACCTTAATACAATCAAGGTGTTCCAACTCCATTGGGTTCTAAAAATGTGTGGTTGACCATGAAACTTTACCATGGTGCAATCCTTGTGGCCTACCACATGATCAAAATACTTGCATGGTATCCAAAGAAGTTTTTGAACAAGTCAGTGAGATTAACAAGGATGGACCTAGTGAATTAAAAAACTATGTGGGTGAGTGGCCTGACATGATCAATAATTTTTCCAACTCTCCTAATGAAAAATAAAAAGGAGTGAAGGGAAAGGGTCTAGATTTAGCTACCATTGCTAGAGATTTAGCACCCAAACCATCCCAAAAAGAGATAAAAAGGAATATATGAGAGAAGGATTGGGTCACATATCAATGAAGGGGTATCATTAATGTCTAAAAGGGATATGGGATCCATTACTAGGTTATTTATGAACCAATAATTATTATTAAGCTCTATCCAATGTCAAGGGAGAGAAATAATGGCCTTATGTCCTAAATGGGTCTTGGGGCCTTGACCATGGTTGTGGTAGGGAAACAATCCTCAGGCCCTTGACCATGGTAAAGTGAGGGAAACAATAACTCAATCCCCAAACATATCATATATATCTCAAGAACCATGAATAAGTCCTCAGTTCACTGCACAAGACCATGGATGGGTCACAAGACCTTAGCTATCATCAAATAATGAAAATAGGTTCCTTGTAATATTGTTGAAGATTCTGAGGCTGATCAAGAGCCTTGAACAAGTACTCAAACCAACATAACAAAACGTTGTCCTTTAAGAGGGATATAGGCATCACGATTAGGTTTTGTACATTGAAAATGGATGTAGAGGAATAAACATGGCAAGGTGGAAAAAATTTCCTAATACTCTAACTAAACCTTCTCGAGCTCCACCATGTTTGACAACACCTAAAAACCATGACACGAGTCCTCTCTAGGGAGTATTTGGCATCCAAGTTGAATATGGATGACATTATGAGGAATTCTTGACCATCATGGATGGGTCTTAGGTTCATGACTATAGTTGATGAAAGGAAACAATAGTATCCAACCCTAAACCTTGCTTCTCAAGCTCAAGAACCATAGAAAAATAATCAAACCACCACATATCACATATGTAACATATGATTCACCTCCAAGTGGAATTTGTGCACCATGAATAAGTTAGTTTTGAACCAAGAATGGGTCTCAAGGTCTAAACAAGCTCAAGGGAGGGGAACAAGGGTCTTGTTCCCTATGTGAACATTCTTAGGCTTAACTTCTATTGAAAACAACTACAACCCACAAAATTTCTCAGGATATAGTGTTGGACGATTCCTTGAGCCATCACATAAGACCCTTGTAGGTTATTTTTGGACTATTGGAGGGATACAAGTACCATGATAAAAAAATAGTCTTCTCTGAGGTGTTGAATTCATATAGCATCATGCGTCCTTCAATGCTAACCAACCAAGTCTATTCTCTATTTCCTCTTTCAACAATACCATTGAAGGTGGGTTCCTTCTACTTTCTCAACTCATATCTGAACTTTTGAAAATTAAGTTATTCTTCTTGGTTAGGATTATCATATATTGATGGTCTCTTTCCCTAGTTCTTGAACTTAGATCTTAGGGATTCAAGCATTTATTTGATTTCTCAAATATATGAAGACTATTCATCCACTCGACTATTTAATAATTAAATTTATAATGATAAGGAATATCTAAAAATGTCATGGCCTCTAAGAATTTATCATCATTAATAAATATCACTTTCAAGGAAGTAGGACTCGATACTTTTGCACATAGGGGGTGAAATTGGATTTTTTACCCTTATGGATAAATGTCCAGTTTTAATATTTGATCCTAAGTCATGAAAATGAGTCAAAGGCTCATTCTTTATGGGAGTTTATATTAAAAAAATGGTGGAAGTGGCAACATAATTCAATTGTGAAGGAGGTTTGTCCAAATAAATAGTAGGGATATACTATGTATGATCCACTAAAGTTGGTACATTATCTTTGGTCAAATGTGGTTGTGGATCATAATATGAGCATTGATTGATGGGGACAATGAATCCTTCATGTGGAAATTGCATCACAAATAGAGTAAGGAATTACGACTTTCACATTGTACATACAATTGTGCCTAAGGAACAAGTTGTATTTTGTTGGCATTGTCACAACCACTAGTACATCAATTAAAACAATGTTACCACCAAAATCAATTGGGGGATTAACACAAATTCTTATTGATTCATATGGTCTACCATGAAAGAATCACAACTCGATCATTGGTGGAATGATAGTAAAATATCTAAAATTCCACCAAGAAGAGAAGGAAATAATGTAAGAGGATGCTCCTTTATCCACTATACATTGATGAAAAATGATATTTTGAATAACGAATCTTATTTGGAAAGGAGTGGATTAGATAGACCTAGGGTGAAAGTTAATAGGAGAGCCATTATGGAGGTTATCATAAGGACTGTCTAAAAAGGTTGAATGACCTCTAAGAATTTATCATCGTTATTAAATATCATGCTCGAAGAAGTAGGACCTGACACTTTTGCACATAGGGGGTAAAATTGGCTTTGATACCCTTATGGATAAATTTCCAGTTTTAATATTTGAGCCTAAGTCATGAAAATGAGTCAAAGGCTCATTATTTGTGGGAGTTGATATTAAAATAATGGTGGAAGTGTCCATATAATTAAATTGTGAAGGAGGTTTGTCCAACTAAATAGTAGGGATAGACTATGTATGATTCAATAAGGGTGATACATTATCTTCGATCAAATGTGGTTGTGTATCATAATATGAGCATTGATTGATGGTGAAAATGAATCCTTCATGTGGAAATTGCATCACAAAAAGAGTAAGGAATTACGAATTTCACGGTGTACATACAATTGTGCCTAAGGAACAAGTTGGATTTTGCAGCGTTGTCACAACCACTACATCAATTAAAGCAATGTTACCACCCAACTGAATTGTGGGATTAAGACAAATTCTTATTGATTCATATGGTATACCATCAAAGAATCACAACTTGATCATTGGTGGAACAATAACAGGAGATATAAAGTTCCACCAAGAAGAGAAGGACACAATGTAAGAGGAGGCTCCTTTATCCACTATACACTGATGAAAAATGATATTTTGAATGATGATCCTTATGTGGAAAGGAGTGGAGTAGATAGACCTAGGGTGAAACTCAATAGGAGAGACATTATGGAGGTTATCCTAAGGACTATATAAAAAGTTCATGGCCTATAAGAATGTATCATCGTTAGGAAATATCATGGTCAAAGAAGTAGGACCTGACACTTTTTCACATAGGGGGTGAAATTGTCTTTGTCACCCTTATGGATAAATGTCCAGTTTTAGTCTTCGATCCTAATTCATGAAAATGAGTCAAAGGATCATTCTCGATGGAGTTGATATTAAACAAATGGTGGAACTAGCCACATAATTCAATTGTGAAGGAGTATTTTCCTACTAAATAGTAGGGATAGACTATGTATGATCCACTAAAGGTGATATATTATCTTCGTTCAAATGTGGTTGTATATCATAATATGAGCATTGATTGATAGTGACAATGAATCCTTCATGTGGAAATTGCATCACAAAAAGAGTAAGGTATTACAACTTTCACGGTGTACATACAATTGTGCCTAAGTAACAAGTTGTATTTTGTTGGCATTGTCACAATCAATACATCAATTAAAACAATCTTACCACCCCAGTCAATCGGGGGATTAAGAAAAATTCTTATTGATTAATATGGTCTACCATAAAAGACTCACAAATCGATGATTGGTGGAATGATATAAGGAGATCTAATGTTCCACCAAGAAGAAAAGGACATAATGTAAGAGGAGGCTCCTAAGACATACAAACTGTCTATCCATGTCAAATTCCATATCGCTAAGGAATGTGAACAATCTATCCATGTGAACTTTCAGTGCATACAGAAACATTTTGAAAGAATGTCAACATTGGCCCCATTCACAAGTTACTGTTTCCCATCATGTACTCTATCCCTAATAGTTGTTTCCTTTAAAATACAATTACGAAGCATGATGCCCCCACATATAGTACTTCAAGGGAATGCAATAACATTGATAAAGAAATACCTTATTAATCGCAGAAGCTTTAATATTAGTTATTTCTTGTCTTTGTTTTTTTCTCTCATCTAAGAGATCTTTTTCTCCATAAAGAATCTTAGTACAAAATCATTATTTAAATATGAAATATCATCTATTTCCTTCTTCTCGGCACAGGAAAAATCACGGGCCTAATTGGCATGATGTTGGTTTTGAATGACACAGACGATGAATATAAATATTGGCTGTGTGAGTGATCTTTGAGTTTGGAAACCCTCCCATATATTCAAGGCATACAAACAATCTATCGATTTCAAATTTTGGTGCATAAAGAAACATTTTGAAAAAAATTCAATGTTGGCCCCATTCATAGGTCATTGTTTCCCATCATGTACTCTATCCCTAGTACAATGCATTTTAATAGTTGCTTCTTTCAAAATTCAACCGAGAAAATTATAATGAATCAACGATGAGATGGGTCAATATATAGAATGGGTGTGTGAGTAATATTTGAGTCTGGAAACCCTTCCATATCGTCAAGGCATGCAAAAAATATATCCATGTTAAATTCCATTGCATACAGAAACATTTTTAAAGAATTTCAATGTTGGTCCCATTCAAAGGTTATTGTTTCCCATCATGTACTATATCCCTAGTACAATGTATTTTAGTTGTTTCCTTTAAAATATGATCGAGACACATGGCGTCCTCACATATAGTACTGCAAGGGAATTAAATAATGTCGATAAAGAAGTACTTGATTAATCACACAAGCTTCAAGTTATTTTATGTCTTTCTTTTTTTCTCTCATCTAAGTACTCTTTTTATCCATAAAGAATATTAGTACGAAATCATTATTTAAATACTAAATCTCATCTATCGCCTTCTTCTTGCCACAACCAAAATCATGGGCCTAGTTGGCATGGTGTTGGTTTTGAACATCACATATGATGAATATAAAGAGTGGGTGTGTGAGTGATCTTTGAGTATGGAAAACCTCCCATCGTCAAGGCATGTAAACAATCTATCCATGTCAAATATCAGTGCATACAAAAACATTTTGAAAACATTTCAATGTTGGCCCCATTCACGGGTCAATGTTGCCCATCATGTACTCTATCCCTAGTACAATGTATTTTAATAGATTTTTCCTTTAAAATTTGACCGAGAAAATTAAAACGAAATGAGGATAAGATGGGTTGATATACATAGTGGGTATTTGAGTATAAATATGAATGACTGAACTTATTTTTGTTTTGATAATAAATTATTCTCTACTAAAAAAGGGCAACCGCCTGAAGGTGGAAGCTCATATGGCCCCTGCCCCCCTCACACCACTCTCAATTTCCAATATCCAATCTATAAAATATAAAATAATCAAAAGAAACATAGTAATCATGCATAGAAACTACCAAAACAAAAATGAAATAAAACTTAAAAACATGTAATTAACCCACATAGAAAATTATTTAAAGAGAATAATTCATACAAATTAAATTATCTACTTACGTACCTCATCCAACGAAACATTTGTATCATGATTCGTTTGTATCTTCTTCTTGATCATCCAACTCAACATCTGTATCAAAATCCGGTTCAAAAACAATCTTGAAATGATTGATGATATCATCATCGTCATCAATGTCATTTTTGAGCATATGTTCATCGATATCATCATCAAGAACTGGTGCATTGTCTCCTACGCCTGGTTCATATTCTCCATCTTATTCATATGTCAACCCATATTCTTCCTTCTCTAGCTCTAAATTATCCTCTCTTCATCTAGAATATACTTTACTGGTCTTCCTCTTGTATCATATCTAACAAAAAATGACCAATCTCTCTTACCTGGAACCTTTGAGTAAAAGACTTGTTCACATTGACTTGGAAAAAAATAACAGTCTTTTTCTTCTTCAAAAACTGTTGTTTTAATAATTGGAAATCCATTGGCATGTTGAATAACAGTTCTTTCCTCATCATGTTCATGCATTCGTAACCTATACCATTTGACATCAAACAAAACTAATTTGAAGGAATTACAGTCACACTCAATTATATCATTCAAAAACCCATAGTATCAATTTTCAAATTCTCAAGGACGTCTATCACTCCTAGAGGAAACATTAATGACCTAGAATATTGTAGTTATCCCACTATCATAATTTTTCCTTGTTTCATCCAACAGTTTGATGTGAAATTTAGGACCATTGCACCACATAGCCTTGTGGTGTTTCAACTACAATATGCCAGACATGTAAAAGATGCATTGTCAATTAATAATAAAAAAAATTATATAACTTGGAAAGTATAATATGAAAAAAACACACCTACAATCACATTAATATAATATAGAATAACGAAATAAAATGGGTGAATTTTCTTGCCATTCCATCTTTCAAACAATATGCTAAATCTATTTCCCTCTTCGTGACATCAAAATATCCATTACGACGAGCTTCTCTAACCAATTCAGACAATTCTTTCCATGATAACCTACTTCCATGATGCTTTTTACATCTATTAGTCCATGCCTTCATCCAGTCAATATTGTTTGCAATGTATAAATGTAGTGCATCCCAATATTGACCAACTGACCGATCAAAAAGACATAATTCATGAATATTAAATATTAGTTATAACCATGGTAAATATTAATAAATGATGAAAGAATAAATATTAAAAGAGTGGTATAATTGAGTCGTATAATATTTCATTCCTTGTGGAAGCCCATTATTACTACCTTCATGAAAACGACATTGATGAAGCATAAAAAAAAATCAGAACACTATTTATCAAATGTGGTAAAATAAATTGAATAATTAAAATAAATTTTCAAAACATGATTCCATTTGTGATACATAAATAAAATGCATACCTCGAGGATTAATTATATCATATGAAAACTTCCATAGGAGAGGTTTCATTCTTTGTGATCTTAGTTTAGTCTCTTATTTCCCATTGAAAATATCTTTTTCAGTAGTACGATACTTATGGTTCTTAGAGAGGAAGTGTCTATACTCTTCAAGCACCTCCTTTCCTAAAATTTTTGATTGATGAGATTTCATCTTAGGACCACAAATGGGACAAGCAAATTTACCCTTTTTTTGAAGACCTGCAATAGATGGACTAATGTGAATTATTAATATACGAAAGGATTATTTAAACAACATGCATGATATATTCAATTAATTATATACGATTCAAGCATGCAATATGGAATGTTACATACCAAAAAAATGTGTTAGTCCTTGTGCATCATGAATTGTCCATAAAAGTATTCCACGACATTGAAATCATAAGTCATACATATTGATTTATAGAGGTCATACATATTGATTTATAGAGGTCATACATATTGATGCCCTCCCATAAATTTAGTAGCTCATCAATAAGAGGCTCAATATACAAATTGATATATTTAACTTGGTACTTACCTAATTGTTTGAAACTACATGAAATTACTACCATGGTATGTATATATACGTAAATAAATAAATAAAGGATATTATGCAAAAAGAGAGAAAATGAAAAAATTACATTAAAAAAATTAATGTAAACAAATGCCTGGAACAATCTTTGTCAACATTATGTGCTCCCTCTTTATTGAAATCCAATGAGGATTGTTATTGTTCATAACAAAAATAGTCCACACTGAGTAAACATAGAAAAGATATCCAAATGGATTAACACCGTCAGTTCCCAATGAAAGCCTAACATTATGAGGTTCATTTGTAAATTCCGTCCATTTTGCAACAATATCCTTAAATGCATAACCATTTGCAGGCATTCAAAGAATTCCATCTTCATTTTTTTTCATGCATGGTAATCCAAAAAGAGTGCTATTATTTGGCACATGAAAAATCACTGTAAACGTGGAATTATGGGAATATGTCGGTAAACCTTTCGAGGCACCATTTTTGTTACTTGATCGGTTTGATATATACTAATAGCACATACCGATCATTTTGTTTTCGACACACGTTGTCCATAATATATAATATGATCATCAGGACATGCATATATACTTTGGTAATCCATTTTAATGTATTTCATAATGGCATGTAAATCACGATATGTGCGAGGTAAAATATTTGACGAGGGTAAAGGAAATTCATCTAACAATCTAAAAAATAAAAAATAACTAGTTAATGTAAATAATAGTGATTGTAAATATTGAATTATTATTTTACACATTAATTAACATTGAAAAAAGGGGAAAAAGTCAACCTTTATGTAGATGTGATGAAACATATTACATACCTTATGATCTGTGTCATACAAGTGTTCAAAAAATGATTCGTAACCTTTAAGTTCAACATCAACAATGTAGTGGAGAGGAGATTTTCTCTTGACCCTTTATAAAGTCATTTATTTTCCTTTTCAATCAAAGGTTCATCATAAATACCATCATTATTTTCCCCATAATCCTCATCTGGATGACTGAATAAGTCTTGGATAATTTGATTTGTCACATCATCTGGAACTATGTTATTATTTTCATCTACTTCCACGGGATCATTAACTTGATCTTCATTATATTATTCATGTTCCTCAACTTGTACAACATCATTTCTTCTATTACTTGGTGATTTCTGCAGAAAGTTACGGGGGAAATCTAACTTTATAATTACAAACAATCATGAAAAATTAGTGCATGTATAAAACAATATAAAAGTTTGAGAATAAAATCAATATTAAAATAGATATTGAATATATATATAGCTAATTACCACGGGACAATAATCATTTGATCTCCCATACATGTGCCCATATTTTCTATAATGTTTTTTAGTTGTTGCTATTAAAACTTTTTTGGGACGTCTAGTACAATTTTTTTTGAAAGGGAAATAACATTTACCATCACCCTTTTCACCCTCTTCAATTTTTTTCCCACCTCTAATGTTTTCTGACATTGTTCCCCACAGACAGATACTGATGATTATCTTATAAAATTGAGTGGTGTATAATAGGATATCTATTATAACATATGAAAAAAACATGTTTTTTGTTCGCCAATAAGACCTTATACCCTTTTTGAACCATCATTGTTATACAAAACTTGTCGCAACATCCGTAAAATGAAACATATTTATAGATTTTATAACGTTGCAATTCGGTCGATAGTTGACCAAGTCAATGTTGACTTTGTCAAATAGTGGGTGACCGTTAGGAGGGGGGGGGGGGGGGGGGGGGGGGGGGGACTAGTGTCCACACCATCGCAAGTGTGATGAAAAATTGATGTGATTGCAATTCCGACTACCTTAAGAAGAATTCTCTCTTGCGACATGTTAAAAAGTATGTCACAAGTGCAGTGCTATCACGCAATATGGAGAAAAAAATTATTTTTTTCTCTATTTTTCGACAAGATGGCCAATTTTGTACATAATGTCGCAAGTAGATCGTCACAAATTTTCCAATATGTAGTAGTGTAATCATAGCCCAACATTTTGGTCAAACACTTATTTTTTTCTAGGGATGAAAACCTCTGCTTAAGGAAATACTCAATACTATGGTCATCTATTTTGATCTGAAAACAATTCCCCAATAGATATGGTCTACAAGTGTGTACATCATGGAGAATGACCATCATTTCCTTTTCATATGTATATTTTCCCAAATTGCAACCACTCAAATCCTGGCTAGTGAAAGAAAGAGGTCGATTGTCTTGGGTGAGAACTGAACCAATACCAATACCTTAAGCATTTGATTCGACCAAAAACGTTTTGTTGAAATCATGGATTGTTAAGACATGGGTAGTACGCATGGCTTGCTTCAAATCTAGGAAGAATTTCTTGATTTCATGGGTGCACTGAAATGAATTATTCTTAAGAAGGCCTGCCAATGGTCAGGCTATTTTTTCCATAATGGTGGAAACATTTCCTGTAATATCTGATGAGGATGAGGAAACCCTGAAGGATTTTCAAATTCTTAGGACGTGTCCAATCCTGCATGGCTTGAATATTTTAGGGGTCCATGCATACTCTGTCATGACCGACAATGTGTCCTAAGTATTCGACCTCACTTGCCCCAAAAGAACATTTGGAAATTTTGACGAACAATTGATGGTCCTGTAGCGATTGGAGTAGTTTGTCCACATGTTGAATATGGTAATCCCAAGTGTGGTTGTAAATATGAATGTCGTCAAAGAAAAACAATACACACTTCCAAAGCTAGGAATTCAAGAGTTTATTCATGAAATTGTGGAAGGTATATGGAGCATTGAAAAGCCCAAAAGGAATTACCAAGAACTCATAATGGCCTTCATAAGTTCTAAAAGCGGTCTTTGGAATATCTTGTTCCTTCATCCTAATCTAGTGATAACTAGAGAAAAGATGCAATTTGGTGAAGAAACATGCACCATGGAGCTCATCCAATGGGTCATCAATGATAGGAATGGGAAACGTATCCTTAATGGTCAATTTATTAAGGGAGTGAAAATATGGACACATGCACCAAGAACCTTCTTTCTTTAGGACCATTACAACAGGGTAGGAGTATGGGATGGTACGTTGGTAAACTACCCAGACTTCCAATAATTCCTGCACTATTTATTCTATTTCATTTTTTTTCGCAAAGGGGTACATGTAGGGGCGTACATTGGGGATATGAATGAAAGAAAGGAGAGTGATGTTGTTATCATTCTCAAACCAATATGGTGTTTATTATTTGGGTTGGTTTTCATTGATGTCAACCCTTGAACAAAGTCTGGTAGCGAATTCTGGTAGCACAAAGGTTTGGGTAATGGACCTAAGTTTGTTTGATGTATAATGTTATAATTTTTGATATAATTGAAGGTAATAATATTCTATATGGATAGTACATGGCATTCCATTTTTGGTGGTATGTGTAACATCACATAACTCCTCACGGTTAGAGAGTTATGGCCATGTGAAGTTGGAGAACCCTCATGAGTCATCTAGAATCCCCAAAAGGTCAAAGTATTCAAAGTGGTTGCAAAGAATAAATTATTTAAATAATAAAGTGAAGTAATTAGTGTACTATAATTCAAAGTGGATACAAAATAAATTATTTAAATAATAAAGTTAATGGAAAAATTACTAAGTGAACAAGTGGTTAGAAGTGGGTGAGCCCTAAAATAAGGAAAGTGGTTTAAGATGGTTAGAAGGTAACCCCTTGAGGAAACTACATAAAGTATAAGTCAAAGTGGATAAAAGATAAATTATTTAAATATTAAAGTTAATGGAGAAATTACTAAGTGGACAAGTGGTTAGAAGCGGGTTGGCCCTAAAATAAGGAAAGTGGTTTAATATGGTTAGAAGGTAACCCCTTGAGGAAGCTACATAAAAGTATACATAAGAGGAAAGGGCCTCTCATTCAATTAAACTTGAAAACATTGAATATATACAATTTAATGAGGTAACCAAACGATATCTAAGGAGAATTTCAGAGGGAAGGTGAAGTAAAGAAGGCCAAAATTCAAGAGAGGATAAATTATTTTGATGATTCTTTCTAAGATATATTATTTATAGGTCATCTCACCATTTTTTGAAATAAATTTGTTTCTAGAATGATTCAAACCGTGAAATATAGAGGCCATTGAGGAAACATATCGAAGTAGTGGTGATACAAATTTCAACATGTGGTTCCTTGTATTTTTGGAGTTACACTTCATGGAAAATAGGGTTTGTGGCTAGTCCTGAAACTAGTCTAAAAAAGTCATAACTTATTCATAACAGATCCAAATTCAGTAATACCAAATGTATTGGTTAGAGTACAATTTTTATTATTATGTGTACCATTTTCAGATCCACACAAGAAATATTATGAACGGGGAATTCTCTACAAGTTTGCTCTCTAGAATAAGCCATAATTCAACAAGGTATGCCATTTTTCCTATAAATCCTTTTCTGAGAGGTTCCAATTAGTGAAACTTGGAGGAATTGCATAAACGACACTGAAGAACATTTTTTACTATTTTTAGACCTTTATTCATTACAGGTACATAGTTATGATTATTGCAAGTTAGGGTTGTTGACTAATCCAAAACTAGTCATGTGAGACTAAAGTAAAATTTGATGAAAATGGTAGTCTCTTGTTGATGAAGGTTTGCAGGTATGTGAACATATACATCAGGTTTGTTACAGAGTTACAAATCAGTTTGGATGATAAAATTGATGAGGAATTTTTGTTGAGGTTGAGGTACAGGTAGATGCATGGTTGATGCATGGTTCAAGTTGTTGGTACATGTTGTTTGGTGCAGGCTGATTGGTGCAGGTTTACAACAATATATCTCATAGTGATAGCATTAAAATGGTTCCATCATTCTACTTATATTTTAGGGAGGTTGGATGGAGAAATGATAGGTGGTTGTAGCCACCTTCCGGTTGTAGCCTCCTTCTGGTTGTATCCAAAGAATTGGAGAGTTGGATCTTCCCTCAGGTTGTATCCCGAGAAACTAGGGGGTTGGAGCCTCCTTCCAGTTGTAGCTAGAAAAAAAAGGAAGTTGGTGCCTCCAATGAATGTAATTCTTAAAGACATATAAAAAAACATTTTGTGGTTTTCTTTCGCTTTGGGATTCCACCTAAAAACACTGGTGTACTGTGTATGTGTATGATTTCTCATTTGTTCATTGTTTATTTACTCTGCAACTATTGGATGATAATGCTATATTAATATAACACTTTCATTTTATGGTTAAAAAGGATTAAATTGATCTATTATTTATTCACCCCCATCTAAGTAATTCGAAAATTGGTATCAAAGTAGGTTCCTTCAGAAATCAATTTAACCACTGAAAGGTAGATCATGGACAACAACAATATGTATAAAAACAGAATACCATAGTTTGATGGATAGAAGTATGCATTATGGACTAGAAAGATGAAAACATATATACATGCATAGGGATTTGAAATTTGGCAATGAATAGTAGATGGATACAAAGAACCCACAGTTCCACCAACAAGTGAAGAAACAATGAAACTCAGTCAAAAAAATTCCAAAGCCACAAATGCACTTTTGAATGGTCTTGGGGAATCAATATATACCAAATTTGTACATTGTAAATTCGCTAAAGAGATTTGGGACAAACTTAAAAATATTTATGAAGGAGATTCAAAAGTCAAAGCAACAAAGCTTCAAACTTACAGAGGTCAATTCGAACAAACAAAGATGAAGGAAGATGAGAATATTGCAACTTACTTCTTACGACTCGATGAAATAATGAATGAAATGATAGGATTGGGAGAAGAAATTGAAGAATCTGTAATTGTTCAAAAGATTTGTCATTGGACTTCTATAGGATATCCTGAACATGTTGGTGGATGTGATGGATCTGCTCAATGAACTAGGTGGCTTTTTCATCTTCAGTTGGAGCAACAGATGAGTCGGTCGAGGTGACCATAAGGGAAGTGAAACATCTATGGGACCTAATGGTTGGAATCCCAACCCCACTTGAAAGGGTCTGTGGCCGGTTGATCTATGTAGGGATCGGTTGTAGCTATGCTAGACATAGGGAAGGATCTGATCCCATTTGTGAGGTTACCTTGAATTATACATGTGAAGGATATGCAAAATCATTCAATTTATGAACTTGGTTTGGCCATCTATCTAGGGCTGGAAGGCTGTGAATTTGGTGAGCTTAGTGTCCAGCAGTGACCAGAGGCTCGACTAGAATGTGCTCAGAAATTGACTATATTGATCTGAGACAATGGTCTGTGGGATTCCAAAATGTACCCAGACTTGTTGAAAGAATATCTTGGCAGTGGCCTATGATGTGATGTTCTTCTTCTAGGCAACCAGAATTGCCATCTTAGAAAAGTGATCAACAACCACAAAAACATAGTCATTTCCCCACTTAGTGGACGAGAGGCCCAGCATGTAGTCCATTGAGATAGATTCCCATGGCCTGTCAGGAGTAGTAAGAGGGGTGTACAGACCCTGTTTCATAGTGGTTAGTTTGTAAATAGCACAGGCAGTGCAGGACCTGATATACTTGCTGACCTCCTTTCAAAGTTTCAACCAATAGAAATGTTTTTGTAGCATCGCCATTGTCTTTTCGATGTTGAAGTGTCCTGCCACCCAACTGTAGTGGGATTCCCAGATCAACTTCTCTTGCTTGCTTGATGGAACACATATATGGCCCAGACGACACAACAAGCCATTGTGAAGATGAAAATTATTGATAACTGCATTTGCACCCAACATTTGGTAGGTGGTGGCAATATCTGGCTCTATCTGATAGAGTTGGGGCCATCCATAGGTCTCATGGCCACAAGAGTCTAGCATCATGGTGAGTGTCGTGACTAATGGTCTGCTGAGGCAATCTACGACGCAATTGGTGCTTCTTGTTTTATACTTGATGTTGAGGTGGAATTGTTGCAAGTATGTGGACAACTTTTGATGGGAGTCACTCTGCAATTTTCCTTGTGTCTGCATGAGCTGCAGTGGCTTATGATAAATGTGGATGACTTTCTCCTTCCCAAGAATGTAATGTCTCCACTGGCGGTAGGCTTTCATAATGGAGTAAATTTATTTGTCATAAGTAGGGTACTTATAGACAACATCTGATATTTTCTCACTATGATAGGCCACGGGGTGGTCGTGCTGAGTGAGACCAGTTCCCACAACATAGTTTGAAGCATTTGTCTCAATCTCAAAGGGTTGTTGTAGGTATGGTAGTGAAATTACTGGGGCTGAGCACAAGCAATGGTTCAAATAATCAAACACTTGTTGTTGGGACTGACCCCACGCAAATTTCTTCTTACCACCACCCCTGGTTATTTAGCTGAGGACCCATGCAATATGGGAGAATCCCAACACGAACCTGCAGTAGAAATTGGCAAGGCCCAAGAAGCTATGAATCTTAGTGAGTGTGGTTGGGGCTAACCAGTCACATATGACTTGGATCTTGGTTGGATCCACATGTACGCCATTCTTATCAATGATGTATCCTAGGTAATGGACTCTGTCCATGCCGAAGGAGCATTTTTCCAAGTTGGTGTATAGATTGTACTGCCGCAGGGAGTGCAAAACTTACTGAATATGCTGCAAGTGTTCGACCCAAGTCTTGCTGTAAATCAAAATGTCATCCAGATACACCACTACAAAATTATTTGTGAATGGTCACAACATATCGTCCATCATCCTCATGAAAGTGGCTGGAGCATTTGTCAAACCAAAGGGCATGACCAACCATTCAAAAAGGCCTTCCTTTGACTTGAAGGTGGTCTTCCATATGTCTGTCTGTTCTATCGGGACCTGGTGGTAGCCAGACTTTAGATCAATCTTACTGAAGTATTTCCCCCCCATGAGTTGATCAAGGAGGTCGTCGATTCATGGAATCAGGTATTGATTTCTGACTGTGATTTTATTTAGAGCCCGATAATCAATGCAGAGTCACTAGGTTCCATCTTTATTCTGTACCAGCATGATTGGGCATCCACAAGGTGATGTCTGGAATGGATGTTCTCCTTGTGGAGCATTTCTTATATCTATCGCTTGATGTCCTCATTCTCTAATAGATATCAGTGATAGACTGACCCATTGGGAAGTGGTGCGTCGGGGGTCAGATAGATGGGGTGCTTGACCTGACAGTGAAGAGGTACCCCGGTAGGTGAGGAGAAGATATCCGAGTATTCTTCCACGACCTTATCTACTTGCTTTTGCTATGTGGAGAGGTCAGTCACAGAGACCCTGGATGTGGTTGTGATATTTCTCTTATTCTGAGAGTGAATCGTGAAGAAGAGAAACTTCCTCATCTGAGAGATGACCCTCCTACATTTCTTAGCAGAGATCAAGGAAATAACACTAGGTGGGACTGCCTCAAGTATCATGTACAATTTTCTGTTCAAAGTAATAATAACACTACGAGGCCTAGACTCATACACAACATGACATTTCCATAAATAAAATTGGCCCAAAAGAACATTACAAACTTCGAGAGGAGCAACATCACACAATACCTAACCTTTGAAGGGCTTGATGTTGTACAAAAATCGACACTGTTGGCTGACACGAAGATCGCTTCCTTGGTAGAGCCATCCAATGGTGTAGGGTTGTGGGTGTGATGTTTTCGACAGGGAAAACCACTTGATAAATTCTGCTGATATGAGGTTATTCTTGCTATCGCTATCAACAATGAAGTGTAGTGGGGTGCCTTTTACCCACATCTATGAATGGAATAGGCACTCTCCTTCTTCTGGGTCATCTGGTTCACCAGGCTGGAGCTTGGTGGTAGAAATGATGGCACTGGGTTCCGCATCAATGAGTTAGAACCCACATCTAATTCAAAGGCTTTCACTTCGACCACCAGCGACTGCTTTGAGTGGCAGTAAGTAGTGTTACACCAAGGTCTCTTATGGAATTCACACCACTTCCCAGTATCTTTATTTGTCTTTCCACTGTCCTTCTTTCCTTGCGGATTGGACTGGTTGTCCTAATACTATCCATATTTTCTTTGTACTTTGTTCTGTGGGTTGGGGCCATCCTTTCTTGGATTTTTTTGTGAGGGGTTCCTAGGCCCAAATTGCCACATCTTTTGTTTGAGGTTCTGCTCAATTTTGATGGCATATCGGTAGGCCATGCCAAAGTATGATATGTCCAGAAATTCCATTTCAGTCTGGATGTATCTATCCATAGCATTGTGATACTTGAGCACTAGATGACGCTCCGAATATTTGATACCCATCTTGGTGTGCAACGTATGGAGGATATTTTTGAAATTTGGCACTGCTTGGTCTCTTTCTTGCCACATTGTGGTCCATTTGGTATACAAGTCATCGTAACTTCCGACAGGGTAGTATTGTTCCTTAATAGCATCCCTGAAGGATTCCTAGGTGGCTGTGACTATAAATAATGAGGGTTCTTCTATTTTATTTTGCTCACAGAAAGTTTGCCACCAATCTTTGACATGGGGAATGAATTTGAGGAGCGCAAAAGTAATCTTTTCTCTATTCGAAAAGTTATGGACAGAAAAATACCCTTCTAGTAGATTCAACCACTTTTCTTGAACATATGCATCTATCTGAACTTCAAATATAGGAATATCGAAGTTTATTTGTACCTTCAAGGGGGCAGCGCCTCTTCTCGAAGAAGATGTGTTGCCTGTTGGTAGCTGCCGAAGGATTTGCGTGACACTATCCATCATCTCATTCCTTTGTTGCAAGAGGGCTTCCTCAATCAACAATTTGAAAGGTTCTCCTATCCTGTCATCTTTATTTTCTTATGCCATGAGAGGTCGCTTGGGCATGCGAGAGCTTTTTTTCTCAAGAGAAGTAAGCTCAAGACCCAACTCTTTTTACTCTGACCTGGTTGGGGACATGCATTAAGACGACAAAGAGAAGACTGCTCTGATACCACTAATCTGGATTTTATGAGCAGAACAAAATGACTACATATTATTAACACATGATTAACAAAAAATAACAAATATACAGTAAAATTGGTTTTCTATTCAATAAGGAAATAAGATGAAACTATAAAATGCAGCGGAAACAAGCTTGTTGGAATGGTGGTGGCTTATCATTGAGAAGAGATGTGACGGTTGCACTGATTTGCAAGAAGATGATTACAATGAGACTCTGAAGGTGTTTTTTACAATAAACAGGAATGCCCAAAACCCTAGACATCCAAAAACCTAACCCTAAGAGATAAAGATCCAAAAGTCACGTGGGCCCCGTTTGGGTAAGTTAGTACATCAACTTCCTGGGGTCGTAACTTTTGCATACGATCTCCGTTTTAGGCATATGATTGCCCGTTGGGAAGTTATCGACGAAGAGATTCATTTGGGGGCAATAGGGAAGGAAATTCTATATTTTCCCTCCTTTTCCCAAAAAACATCTTTTAGGGCCTCAAAACGGCTCTGGAAATGAAAAACGACTAAAAATAGTAAATTACCAAAATTGTCAGAAAACTCTTTTGAGCGAGTTGGAAAAGGTGGGTGGCCACCGATATCCACCTGGATCACCAACTTTGTAGAAGATTGAACAAGGGAACCAATGACTGATATAAAGGTAATATTCCATTGATTTGTTTTAATTGTGATGGTATTGTTCATTTTTCTAAAAAATGTCCTCAGAAGAAAAATAAGAGAAATGATGAAGATTACTCAAATAGAAAACAAACATATAAAGGAAAAATAATCAAATAGAAAGATTTCAAGAAAATATTATGCACCAAAGAATACATCTCCTCATCAGATGAAGATGAAGTCAATGACAGAGAGTCAGAAAGAGTTTTATTCATGGAAATAGAAGAATCTAATAAACAAGACACTGAAGAATAATATGAAGAGGTATAAGTTGACTACTGAGAGGAATTGTTGAGTTCCATAGAATTTATAAGAAGAGAAAATAAGAAAAATAAGAAGCTACAAGAAGAACTAGACAAGAAAGAAGACACTCAAGAACTAGAACAAATGATCATGAAATTGAAGGTTCAAATAGAAGAATATAAAAGAGTTGAAGAAGCACTCAAAGAAAAGTTAGAAGAAAGAGACAAGATCATTGGAAATTTGGAAGCAAAGATTGTCACATTGAGAAAGGATATTCAAAAGAAAAATATGCACAACAACTCAAAATTTCTGGATGACATTATCAGTAGTCAAAGCCTTATCATGACAAGTCCGGACTTTGATAAAATCAGATAGAAAAGGGATCAAGCTCCAAAGCAACAAAAAAAGAAACATATCCAAAAATCTATGCAAAAAAAATTAAAGGGGATAGGATGATATACAAGGAAGATTACAGAGACACTCCTTCACCGAGAAGATTCAGACATCAGAATGAATGACCGACATAAACAAATAGGCCGTAGGAAGAAGAAGGATTCATAAGAGTAACTCCTTTTATAAGATCTTCAACTCCCAGGTATCAAACTATATTTTTTGGTTTATGTTATGCATGCAATAATTTTGAACATAAAGTTGTAAATTGCAGAGTTAATAGTAGGAACATAAACAACTTTGAAATACATACACAAAATGGTTATCCAAGAAGGCCTAGTGGAACACAGAGAAGAAGATACATTAGGTTTGAATTATTGAGCACTGAAGTGGAATGCTACAAGTGAAATGTTTTTGGACACATCGCCAAAGATTGTAGAATGACAGTCCCTCCTAGAGAAACACAACAAAACAACAACAGTAATAGACAAGAACCTCATAAGAGAACATAGATAAGAAAAGAAAATCATTATAGCGATGAAGAATGTACACTCACTCTACAAGCTAAGCAGAAGAAAAATGGTTGAGATGTTGATAGTGGTTGTTCAAAACACATGACAGGTGATCAAGACAAGTTTCTCACTTTATTAAAGGAAAGATATGTATTAGTCTCCTTCCAAAATGGCGATTCAACTAAAATCATTGGAAAAGGAACAATCAGAATTGGAAACAAGAATACCAAGGAAAACAATGTTCTACTAGTAGAAGATATGAAACATAATATTCTAAGTGTGATTCAAATGTGTGACCAAGGTCATAAAATTACTTTCTATTCACAGAAGTGAGAGATAAGAAAAGAAGGTTCAGGAAAATTGATTTCAATCGCTGCAAGAACTTCAAGCAACATATATGTATTAAGTGAAATTGGAACTGAAAAGTGTTGTCTAGAAAAGAAAGATGAAGGTTGGCTATGTCACATAAGAATGGGTCACATACATTTTGATAACCTTGTTAAAGTCATAAAAAATGAAGCAGTTAGAGAAATGCCCTAGATCACGAAACCAACCAACACTTTCTGCAAACATTGTCAACAAGGAAAGCAAACAAAGACCATATTCAAATCAAAGGAATATTCAATGACAAGACCACTGGAAATTGCGCATACTGATCTATTTGGACCAACTACAACAAAGGGTTAAAAAGGTGAGGAATAATTTATGTTGTTAGTTGATGATTATACAAGAATGAAAGTAGTTTTCTTTCTCAGGAACAAGTAATAAGATTTTGAAAATTTCGAGGTCTATAAGGAAATGGTTGAAAATGAAATGGATTCATAAACCAAATGTTTGAGATCTAATAATGGATGAGAGTTCACTTCAAAGGAATTTATGGACTACTACAACAATCATGGAATAAAAAGGAAATATTTGTTGCTAGGACACCTCAACATAATGGAGTTGTTGAAAGAAAAAACATGACAGTACATGAAATGGCTAGAACAATGCTAATGGATTCTAAATTGGCAGATATTTTTTGGACACATGCAGTGCATACAACAATTCACATTCAAAACATAGTAATTCTCAGAAAAAACACTAACAAAACTCCCTATGAGTTGTGGAAAGGAAAACCAACAAATGTGAAGTAGTTCAGAGGATTTGGAAGAAATTGCTACATCAAAAGAGAAGATGGTAGAATGAGAAAGTTTGACTTTCGTGTGGATAAAGGATTACTTGTTAGTTACTCAAGTACAAGGAAAGCATACAAGTGTTACAATATGAAGTTGAACAAAGTTGTGGAAAGCATGAATGTAATAATTGATGAAATAGATGGATGAGAATTAAAGGAAGAAGAAAATGAATCAATGGAACAACTTTACGAAGAAGAAGGAGAAGATGAAGAAGACATAGAAGGTGAAGATGAAGAGGATCAAATAGAGGTAGAAGATAAATTTCAAAAAGTGCCTCCAAAGGCACCTAGAAAATGGGTACATAAGAATCATCCTTCAGATTAGATTATCGAAAACAAAGATGCAAGAGTTGAGACTAGAAGAAGAATGTATTCACCCGAACTAACGCACCTAGCACTCTTATCTATGATTGAACCAAAATTTTTTGAAGAGGCCAACAAGGATGAATTTTGGAATAAGGCCATGGATGAAGAATTGGATCAAATAAAGAAGAATGACATTTGGGAATTAGTTCTGAGACCAAAGAATAAGAATGTAATCGACAGAAAGTGGGTTTTTAGAAACAAATTGAATGAATATGGACAAGTTATAAGGAACAAAGCTAGATTGGTGTGTAAAGGATACACACAAGTTGAAGGGATCAACTTTGAAGAGACATTTTTGCCAGTTGCTAGAATGGAAGCAATCCAATTGATTTTAGCTTATGCATGCTCCAAGAATACTAATGTGTATTAGATGGACGTGAAATCAACTTTTATGGATGGGGAACTTGAAGAAGAAGTTTACATTGAAAAAAAAAAGGATTTCAGTGGTCAGAGAATGCAAATTATGTGTGCAAATTGAAGAAGGCCTTGTATGGCCTAAAACAGGCTCCAAGAGCATGGTACTCTAGAATGGATAAATATCTAGACAAGAAGGATTCAGAAAAGGAATTGCAAAAAACAACCTCTAAATCAAGGTAAGTCAAGATAATATTTTATTAATTGAAGTTTATAATGATGATATTATTTTTGGTAGAAATGATGACAAGTTAAGCCATAAATTTGCAAAGGATATGCATAATGAATTTGAAATTTAATTACTCGGAGAACTATCCTTCTCTTCAGGTCTTCATATACGTCAAATCAATCGAGGAATTTAATTTTTCAAACTAAGTATATCAGAGAAATGCTAAAGAGGTCTAGAATGGAAGATTTCAAACCAGTTACTACTCCTATGCAAACCAATTTCAAATTGAGCAAATATGATGATTCAAAAGTCTACATACCAGAGGAAATACAGGTTAATGATTGGTATCTTACTATATGTGACAACATTCAGACCAGATGTAATGTAGGAAGTTGGACAGGTGGCACGGTTTCAAGCAGCACCAAATGAATCACATGTCTTAGCAGTGAAGTGGATTTTCAAATATCTCAAAGGAACATAAGAGTTTGGATTATGGTATCCAAAAGGAAATGATCTATCACTTATTTCCTACACAAATGCAGATTGGGTAGGTTTCATTGATGACTGACGAAGCACAAGTGGAACAATGTTCTACTTGGGTGAGTGTTTAGTATCTTGGCTAAGTAATAAACAATCATCAATATCTTTATCTATAGTCGAGGAAGAGTATATTGTAATAGCGGGATGTTGTACATAGGTTCTATGGATGAAACAAACTATGACAGATATACAAGTTGAGTATGATGAGCCCATTCCAATCTATTGTGATAATACAAGTGCCATCATTATCTCAAAGAACCTGGTGATTCACTCCAAGACAAACCACATTCCAATAAAGTATCACTTTTTATGGGAACAGATTGAAGAGAAGAACATCAGAGTTGAATATGTGAGCAGAAAAGAAGAAGTGAAATACATCTTTACAAAACCACTTCCATGGGAAGCCTTTGCGTATCTTCGCCACAGACTCAGAGTAATTTCTACTCCAAAATGAATGATCTTGAATGCTTATCTTATATGTCTTAGATTTACCTGAGGAAGCACCATAAAGAGGAAAGTTCAACTTGGGAGATTAGTTTCAGGAAGAGTTCAGTCAGGGGGAAAAACCTCGGATGGAAAGATACATTTTCCATTGATGACAAAGGGGGAGAGAATTATCATATGCAAAGGTAAATGCTTGGAGAAAGAGAACAAAGGAATGGTTCCAATGGGAGCGATGGTCACAGGGGGAGCATGAGTGATATGACTTCAATATTTCATCAGAGTGTTTCCATCAATTCGAAAGGGGGATATTGTTGATTATTTTGGTTGGTTGTCATTGATGTCAACCCTTGAAGAAATTCCAGTAGTGAATTCCGGTAGCACAAAGGTTTGGGTAATGGACCCAAGTTTGTTTTATGTATAATGGTATGCGTTTTAATATATTTTAAGGTAATACTATTCTATATGGATATTAAATTTCATGCCATTTCCGGTGGTATGTGGAACATCATATAACTCCTCATGGTTAGAAAGTTATGGCCATGGGAAGTTGGAGAACCCTCACGAGTCATCTAGAAGCTCCAAAAGGTCAAAGTAGTCAAAGTGGTTGCGAAGAAGAAATTATTTAAATAATAAAGTGAAGTGATAAGTGTACTATAATTATAAGTGGATACAAAATAAATTATTTAAATAATAAAGTTAATGGAGAAATTACTAAGTGGAAAAGTGGTTAGAAGTGGGTTATCCCTAAAATAAGGAAAGTGGTTTAAGATGGTTAGAAGGTAACCCCTTGAGGAAGCTACATAAAAGTATAAGTCAAAGTGGATACAAAAAGAATTATTTAAATATTAAATTTAATGGAGAAATTACTAAGTGGACAAGTGGTTAGAAGTGGGTTAGCCCTAAAATAAGGAATGTGGTTTAAGATGGTTAGAAGGTAACCACTTGAGGAAGCTACATAAAAGTATAAATAAGAAGCAAGGATCTCTCATTTAATTACACTTGATAAAATTGAATATCTATAAGTGACTGAGTTAAACAAAGGATATCTAAGGTGAATTTCAGAGGGAAGGTGAAGTAAAGATTGCCAAAATTCAAGGGAGGATAAATAGTTTTGATGATGCTTTCTAAGGTATGTTATTTATAGGTCATCTCATCATTTTCACAATAAATTTTTCTCTATAATGATTCATACCAAAAAATATGGAGGCCATTGAGGAAAAATATCCAAGTAACTATGATAAAAATTTCATCTTGTGGCTCATTGTATGTTTGGAGTTACACTTCGTGGAAAATAGGGTTTTTGGCAAGGCCTGGAACTAGTCTAAGACAAGTGTTTTGGGTATAAACGTCATAAATTCTTCATAACAGATCCAAATTCAATAAGACCAAATGTATTGGTTAGGGTGAAGTATGTAGTATTGTGTATACCATTTTCATATCCATACAAAAAATATTTCATGTGGGGCACCCTCTACAAGTTCACTCTCTAGAATAAGCCAAAATTCAACAAGGTATGCCATTTTTTCTATAACTCCTTTTCTGAGAGGTTCCAAGTAGTGAAACCTAGAGGAATTGCATAAAATACACTAAATAACATTGTGTAATATTTTTTACCTTTATTCATTACAGGTACATAGATATGATTATTGAAATCTAGGGTTGTTGACGAATCCAAAACTAGTCATGTGAGACTAAAGTAAAATTTGTTGAAAATGCTAGTCTCTTGTTGAGGAAGGTTTGCAGGTATGTGAACATATACAATAGGTTTGTTACATAGTTACAAAAGGGATTTGGATGATGAAATTGATGAGGGATGTTTGTTGCAGTTGAGGTACAGGTAGATGCGTGGTTGATTCATGGTTTAGGTTATTGGTACAGGTTGTTTGGTGCAGGTTGATTGGTACATTTTTACAGCAATATATCTCACAGTGATAGTGTGACAATGGTTCCATCATTCTACTAATATTTCAAGGTTGTTGGACGAGGAAAGGACAGGTGGTTATAGCCACCTTTGGGTTGTAGCTGAAGAACATAGGGGGTTGTAGCCTCCTTCTGGTTGTAGCCAGAGAACTAGGGAGTTGGAGCTTCACTTAGGTTGTAGTCTGAGAAACTAGAGGGTTGGAGCCTCCTTCTAGATGCAGATAGAAAACAAAGGAAGTTGGTGCTTCTAATGAATGTAATTCTTAAATACATATAAGAAAAAACATTCTGTGGTTTTCTCCCGCTTTGGGTTTCCACATATAAACACTGGTGTACTATGTATGTGTATGATTGCTCATTTTTTCATTGTTTATTTACTCTGCAACTATTGGATGATAATGCTACATTAATATAAAACTTGCATTTTATGGTTAAAAATGATTAAATTTCTCTATTACTGATTCATCCCCGCTCTCAGTAATCCAACAGATGGGGGTAATTATGTGGATGTATCAAGACCTAGTGGTGATTCTCCATAATGCGTTGAAGGTCAAGATGGATTGTGAGGGATGAAGGATATTGTACCTGAAAGGAATTAAATTTTGAAATCACCCCGTGATGACCTTTCTTTAGGATTTTCTCCATTCTATGAGAGCTTATAATTTTGGGGGACCCAACATGCAAGCCATGGAGAGTATATGTGTGAGCCTCTTGAGTAAAAATAATATATAACTCCTGATAAACCATGGTAATCAGTCCCAAAGTGCACATACATTAATCACCCAAGACAATATCACAACCACCCATGGCAATGGAAAACATGTGAGTTTTCAGGGTATAATATCATATTTAGATTTTGACATTCTCACAGTGGGCCTCACATTTCATTGTACCACCATTAGTTTTGAGAATTTGAAAATTCAAAACTTGTTGAATAAAACAATTGACATCCTCATTGAACCTGGGGTGAATAAAATTATGAGTGTTGCTGCTATCAAGCAACACTACTACTAGTCTCTATTTGATGTATGCTTTGAGCTTTAATATCTTCGGAGTATAAATACCAACAAGGGAATGGAGAGAGATGACAGGTTTTGTCAATTCCTCATGAGGTGCAATGAATTTTGAGAGGGGGTGAGTGGGATTAGTATCCTCTAGCTTGGGGTCCTCATTTGACATTCGGTCCTCTAACCCATCAATTTGGAAGAAATTTTGTTCATGAAATTTATGTCCTAACGTATATTTGTCATCACATTAGTAACAAAGCTCTTATTTTCAACATGATTCCATCTCTACTGGAGACACCTTTTGAGACTTCAATGTTTCAATGGGAGCAGTGGTAGACCTAGGACACAGATGGTTGGGGACTAAAGAACAAAGGGGTTGTTCCTACAGAATGGTCTCAACATCCAATGCTAATTTTCACACCTGCAACCATGTAATAGGATGATGCATGTAAATATGAGGATGGATTTCCTCCTTTAAGACACTTATGAAACATTCAAGGTAGAATTCATCAGATAATCCCTTAGTTATGATAAAAAACTGTTCAAATGTTGAGATGAAATTAGCGATCGAACCTGTTTGTTTTAGCTTGGTGAGGTTCCCTAAATAATGAGATTCTATATCAAAATGTGAAAAAAAAAATTTGGTGAACGTGTTCCAGTTGGGATGTCCTAGATAACATTTCTTATTCTATTTCCACCATTTCCATCATTCTTGATCTAAGTACATAACACCTACGTGCAGTTTGGTATCATTATCCTGAATGTCATGGAGGGAGAAGTAGTGTTCCAATTGGGAGACCCACCCAACTGGGTCAAATCTATCAAATTTATGCATCTCCAATTTTGGAATTTTATTCCAGGAGTTTGAAGGACCCCACGGAGAGTGGGAATTATGAGTATTCTAATAATGAGAAGAATGAGGGGTTCTAGAGTGGTACTCTGGGTTCTTACCCTTGTTAAGCAATCTGAGGTGTTGGGAAATGGCTTGCAGGTTGTCCTTTATGTCATCAATGTCATGAAAGTGCTTCTTGAGCTGGTCAAGGTCCCCCAAGGTCTGTTTGATATCAAAGGAAACATCATATAGTTGGGTTATATTAGTGTCCCACTCTTCCCAAATATGAGAGAGGGTGGTAGGTCCCATTGTGGAGGCTTAGGGAGAGTGATACCACAATGATCATCATAAGATAAGAAGTCTGATGGGCTAGGTGCCAAATAAGGATGTCAGGAAAGATATCGGGTCCAAAAAAAGGGTTAAAATTGATGGCTATCACTGTGATCAACGTGAAAAGAGGAAGCCCATGGGATAGGTCAAAAACAAGGGGGTAGGGGGGCTAGATCCACAAAAGGATTAAAAATGACAGGTATCACTACGATCAGGGAGAAAAGAGGAAGCCAATTAGATGGTTCTCAAATAAGGGTTTTGTCAGGCCCTAGAATTGTTTCTACTCTTGTGGAGTTATACACTAATATCAATAATTTTGTAGATTCGGTATGTCCAAATTCTTAATAGGAAGAAATATGTTTGAATTTCACAACCATAATGGAGGAGGCTAGGTTGTGTGGAAATGGATCTTATCTGTGCTCTTTCTGTGTTGTTATTTTTATGTTATGTGTCTCTCCCCAGGGTTATGCCTTGATTTAGGATACCTACAGACAAGGGTTTTCCATATGCTATAACTCTATGATATATGTGTGGGGTCGATAGTGGTACTCGACGTAATACCTCAAGGAACCAACCAAGGAGGCTTGACCATATATTTATCCATACTACCCAATTACCCATGTACTAGAGAGTATCTTCCCTAGTGTTGTTCTTGGTGACACTATAACAGTCAGGCGACTGATCAGTTGAGCTAGGAGGGTTCTAGGATGTCTAGGGAAATTATGTGCACAGGTTTTTCTAATGCATTAACACTCAAAGGGATACCAATAGGGGTTACAAGGGTGGTCAACATATGCGCACTTAAGAACCACTTGTATTTCCTGCATGTATGCTTCCCCAATCATGGATTTGTGCACTAAATGAGAGATATTTGTAGTTTATCGATGCTATAACACGTGGCTACCCTAGAAAACAAAATTCACCTAGACTTCCTACCCAATAAATTTCTCTGATACCACTTGTGATATACCTAGAATAGTTAACAAAAAAAGAAAATATATTGCGCAAGTAACATGAACATCGAATATAGAGCATAAATATATCATTTATATCACAAAAAATTAGTTCAGTTTCCACTTCAATGGGGAAACCTCCAAATGAGCAGGGCTCTCCTACAATAATCCTCAACCACTTATAATGGAGAGATGCATTCTTTAAATATAGTTCACAACAAAAACTACCATGGGACAATACCAAGGGACAATAACGTGGGCCAATACCATGGGTTTTACATATATAATTCTACTAACCAATCTTAACTACTTGTGGTCCTAATAATAATTAGGGTTGACCACTTATTAGAATGACAACTAACTAGTGACTAACTACGAGGGGTTAGGGTTGGATCCTAAGAGTGCCCCACTATCAAATCCTCAATGTGTCATTGAATGGTGTAAGGAAGAAATTTGCAACTCACCATAAAACACTAATAGTGGCTTGGATCAATGAATTGTTGATTCCATTGGACACTTGAAATAATACTATGTCTAGGGGTACTCATCTCTTGTCATTTTATTTCCTAGAAACTATTTTATTCGACAATCTATGGAGATAGGGTTTTCCTTAGTAAGAGATAATGCAATTTTTGCATTAAGGGTTGATTTTTAAAAACCTCCCTTTGGTGAATGTGGATATATTTATCACATGTGCCTTGAACAATCACACTTGTAGGATATTATGGAACATATTTATGTTGCACAATTTGTATTCTATGCCCTCAGACTAAATTCTCAATGTGTCCCTGAATGTCTTCAGGAATTGAATTAAAAATTACCATAAAGATATAACCAAGACTCATATTGATGAACCATTTATTGCATTGAACCATTGACATTGGATTATAGCTAAAGGATCCCATCTCCTATGATTCCATTTCCTGAAAAAAAGTGTTTGATGATATTTGGAACTAGGGTTTTTCTTAGTAAGAGACAACACATTTTTTGCACTAAGGTTTGATTTTTTAAAACACTTCCATAGGTGATTGTGGGTAGCATGATAAAGCAGGCCTTGGAAAAACACACTTGCAATAGCCTATAGAGCTCAAGTATGTTTCTCAGTTTGGATTTTTTTCCCTCATACCAATTTTTCAATATGTCCATGAATGTCTTCAGAAAGTGGGTTCTAAGTCACCATAAAACACTTAATGGGACTCATATCAACAAACCGTTGATTTTGTTGGATTATTGATGTTGGATTATAGGTGGATTATAGATAGGGTAACCGTGGTTTGTTCAATGCATCAACTTCACAATTTTATTTTTGTAACCATGAAATGTATATCTCATTTGTTTGATCTTTTGGTATTGGTTATGAGTATCAGAGGTAATTTTTTAACATCTTTGAACACCATTCTCACTTGGGAGGATTTATAGACTCACAAGGTAGTGATGTATCACTATAGAGAATATCATTGGTTGTGAATTCTATTAGACCCTTTATGTTCTCAATATTTAGTATGCTCTTTGAGATGATAAATATGTTACTTTGTTTGGTAATTTCATAGGAATCCCATCATGCACTTGGTATTCTTGTACATCTTCTTAACTAGTTCAATGGTCTTCCAAGCATTGAAACCAAGTGATAGGGAGGCTTAGTGAGTATATTGATCACCTGGAGAGGCAATACACCCTCCAAACAAGTGAATCAAATCCAATATCCTATGAATAAAATCCAGGAAAGTGAATCTAATCCAATAGCCTTTGATAGACCATATCCAATGCTAAAATGTTGAAGAAATCATGTGTCTTGATAAGGAGGTATATTTGCAACATATTAGGGTTTTAATGTGAAAATTTTCATTTGAAAAATAAGAAAAATCATGGATTTGTGGAAGGATTGAGAGATATATGGGAAAATAACATGAAGCTTGCAAGTTATAAGACATTTCTTACTATATTAGTTTCCATTCCTAGAGTGAAGAGGAAAGAGTTTCCAATCTTGTATCCTTCAAGAGGATTTCTTCAATATTGGTTTTTTGGTTTTATAGTTATATTTACATCCATAAGCTTGTGTGGTACAAAAATTAAATACTGGGAGGTTCATGCTAGAGTATTGGTTTTTCCCATGATTATTTACTTGTTTCTTCCAACCTATTTGAATTTGATATTATAAGTTTGTATTGCATATTTTTACATGAGGAAGAAAGCTATATTAAATTCATTGATACATCAAATATTTGCAAGAGAAAGAGGAAATAGATCAATAAAAACAAACAATGCCCAAACATGCATACTTTTCTTGAGAACTTGAAATTGTTGAATTTGTACATCAAACATCACATTTGGCATAAAAAAACTTATTATGTTATTTGATTTATTAACAATAGAATGAAGTAGATAGATAGTTTTAACAAATAGTGCATTGGTGAATTCAATCTCACGCTTGGGTATTTAATTATTCATGTTCACATACATGTTCATCATTGGTTGTTTCTTTATTTTTCATTGGGTTGTGTTATTGGAGAAATCTCACCAGTATGGTAAGTAGATCTTTGTAGGACCTGCCTATTGATCCTAGACAAACCATGTGGATAGACTTCTATATATTTCCTATACTCAAATAAATGAAGTTTAATTATGTGACAACAAGAATCAAACATAGGTAATACACTTACATAATTTATCAAAAGAGACCTCAGGGACCAGTCAAACCATATATAATCTCAAAAGTCTGTGAGATCTTCAATATTCCCAATTTATGGGGATTATCGTGGGACATAATTCATTCAACTAGTGACACGTAGCGTAAGAGGTATATTGAAACAAGTGACTACTACAAATTTTTTTTTTTTTAAAGGTGAATCTACTTTAGATCAATCATATTATCCTCAGGTCTACCAAATTTGAGAGATATAACCTATGGAGGAGTAACATGAAGATAAATGAAATCAAAAGCATAAAATGGGGTAAGATTTGGAAAGGAAATATAAACTAGAGAATAATCAAAGATTCTGTAACGTACCTCCTCGTTACGACAACAACTCTTTAACATGTGCAATTTTTTTTTTGTTTTTTTTTGTTTTGTTTAAGGTGTGTGCGCGCGTGTAAAAAGGAACCGACACACTTGAATCTACGTTGCCACCCGAAAACCATCAAGACGCAACCACGATGTTCATCACAAAGAATATTGAAGGCACACAACAAGTAACTGGAAGAAATAAATGACCAAAGACACAAGGCGCACGATGCAAGCATTTAACGACACACTGGGTTAGGCATAGTATGATGACAGAGGGAAGAATCCATAGTAGTAGATCTTACTATTTCTGCACAGGAAAGCATGGCGTTTAATATTGGTTCTCTACTCTGGAGAGAGAGAATGTCAGATAGGCTCTTGGCCGACTGCTCAGGCAGAAACTAGTAATCATTGTCAGGTGTGTCGCAAGAGTGGAAACCCTGCCTTTAAAGGTCCTGAGACTCTTGATACAACACTAGATTCTTTACACAAAAATTAATCACACACACAGACTTAATACAGAGCGACTAGCTTTATCAATCGAAGAGTCTGATATCATACAACTGAGAGTTAGGACAATTCCAATTATAGTACTAACCCTGAAATTAACCTGACCCTAGACGTCAGTAGAGAAATAAACAACGACTTTATTAACCCTATATTTAACAGCCCAACCCTAAGTCAATCAAATAAAAGCATTGCAGATAAACAACAAGGAGCTTGCAATCATAAGTTATCAAGGCTAGCATAGCAATATTCCTATTGCAAGAACCTTACATTTTATAAGACATCAATCACATGGAATTACAAGAACATTCCCTAGACATAACCATCTCATCACTAATTGTAGTACAATAACATTTCAACTAAATACAAGGATTTTACATTTCATTTGTTATGAATATCAATGAAACTATGCTAACATTACCATAACCTAACCCTATCGTCACTTTTACAATCGCAAAAACATTCAATTAAAAATAAGGAGTTTATATTTTATATATTGACAACTAAATAAGGACCAACTCTTTATCCCTATGTTATCTATAACAACTACCCTAATCAATACCGCAACGATAACAAAATACTCAATAACCTTATTACGAACAAATATAATAACCTAAACATCACTCTACCTTAACAACCAAATGATAAGGTCTTGGTTCTAGAGCTACCCTACTTACTAGCAGTAACATTTCCCTTCAATGGCATTTAAAATTTCATAACGACAGACTTACACCACTGGCCACATAACATTATTCGGCGGAAAACAACTGGCAACACCCAACGAAAAAAATTCAGGAACGAATTTAATTTAGGCAGCGATCAAGAGAAAATATCAGAACATCAGTTAACTCGTCGGCCATCAATTGGCAACTACCAATATGGCCCAATCGCCTGAAGAAGATACCTCAACGCGCAGAAATCAAGCAAAACGCAGAAGGGAAAAATACCAAATATATGATTAATAAAACTCATTACCCAGAAATCACCGTCATGCATGAGTAGCCTTGAAATTGACTTATTTTAACTAAGATCTAAATGGGTGTAACAATTAGACTAAAACATGCGTAAAGGACAATTAATTTCCAATCTAAATCTACTTCGTTTCACATAATTACTGGAAACTTATTGAATGTGAGTTGTAATACTTTGGATCTCCAACGTTATGCTAAATCCATGCTTAATCATACTTAAAGCATCCAAGAGGTAATATAAAGAGATTAACGGTTCAATGTTTGAAAGTTTAAAGATTGGTTTCAAGCACTGAAACTCATCAATAACTCAATTGATCCAGTATCGAATTTGTTGATCTAATAGCAAATGGATTGAATAATTTCTTGTGTATGCTAAAAAAAAATATCTTAAAGTTCAGATCTGTTTCTGATTTCTGGAATTCATTGGTTAAAGGTTTGATCACTGGTTTAATACACCTTGGCACAACTTTCTTAAGGCAATTTGCAATAGTAGTGATCTAATCCTTCCCAAGCATGAAAGTTATGCTCTGAAACTTTGAACAACCTGCATAAAAATCAACGATTCATACTTGCTATAATATTATTGATGGTTATTAACACGTTGAAATTTGGATGACTGTTTTACATAAGTGTGAAACATCATAGCTTGAGCAATTCACCCTTCAAGCACTCTATTGTATCACATAAACCCAATCAACATTAAATATTTCTGAACGACTTGCTTAAACCTGAAATTTCTGAAAACGAATAACCATACATTTATAATGGCCATAAGATTTCTGAAAAACGAATGCCCATACATTTATAAATGAAATGCCCATACAAAAATGAAGTGCCCATTAGATTTCTAAAAAACAAATGCTCATAAGATTTCTGAAAACGAATGCCCATACATTTATAAATGAAATGCCCATACAAAAACGAAATGCCCATTAGATTTCTGAAAAACGAATGCCTATAAGATTTCTGAAAAACGAATACCCATACATTTATAATGCCCATAAGATTTCTGAAAAACGAATGCCCATACATTTATAAATGAAATGCCCATACAAAAACAAAGTGCCCATTAGATTTGTGAAAACGAATGGCCATAAGATTTCTGAAAAACGAATGCCCATACATTTATAAATGAAATGCCCATACAAAAACGAAATGCCCATTAGATTTCTGAAAAACGAATACCCATAAAATTTCTAAAAAACGAATGCCCATACATTTATAATGCCAATAAGATTTTTGAAAAACGAATGCCCATACATTTATAATGCCCATAAGATTTCTGAAAAACGAATGCCCATAAGATTTATGAAAAAAACGAATGCCCATACATTTATAAACGCCCACAGAAGTTATAAACGCCCACAGTAAAATGTAAAAACCCCCACAGAAAGGTAAAACGCCCACGGCAAGGCTAAAAACGCTCAGGGAAAAGTAAAAATGCCCCCGTCAATATAAAAACGCCGAGGGCAAAGTAAAAACACTCTCGGAAATATAAAAACACCCAGGGAAAAGTAAAAACGCCCCTGACAATATAAAAACGCCCCCGGAAATATAAAAATGCCCAGGGCAAAGTAAAAACACCCGCGACAATATAAAAACACCCAGGGAAAAGTAAAAACACCCCCGACAATATAAAAATTCCCCCGACAATATAAAAACGCCCAGGCCAAAGTAAAAACGCCCCTGAAAATATAAAAACGCCCAGGGCAAAGTAAAAACGCCCTCAACAATATAAAAACACCCAAGGCAAAGTAAAAACACAGACAACAAAAATGCAAGGAAGAGCGGGAGATCACACAGATCCAAGGAAGGTCGGCAATGCCGAGATCATAATTTTTTTTTATCTAGTACCGACATGCAAAATGAAAAACATACCGTAGCCTTAACTCCCGCCTCGAATGATGACTGCGCACTCTGTACCACTCCTACTCCATGCCGCTCCCCTCGCCGACCGTCGAGACTACACCGGTACCTCCCAACCGATCGCTAGGGGTACTCTTATTCCCCCGTAGCCCCCCGAGCCGCAAAGGGACCACACACATTCCAAACAGTAACCTAGCTTCCCAGCTCGCCTCCACGGCTGAGCTACCACTCTATTACAAGCTGAGAAATTCCCAACTCCTCACAAGCAATCAATCCACTCCCCATTTCGGAAGCATAACCATACCTAACATCCCCCCCCCCCTTCTTCCTTCTCTTCCCTTTCATTTATGGAGTTTTTCCCTCCAAACTTTCCCTAAATTGCCTTTTTAAATTAAGTTTTAATGAAAACCTCTAAAATTTATACATTGTACAAGTGTCATTCATCCCCCCACTTCCCTCCAAATTTATTTTCTTTCTTTTATTAAAAGGCTCATTTCCCTAATTTTATTATCCCCCCCTTTTCCTCCTTTTTTTTTTAAATTTATAATATATATATATTATTTTATTTTTCCTATTTACATGCATGTTATTCATCATTTTAATTTATCATTATCCATCATTTTAATTTATCATTAATATATATATATAAGATGATGAGAGATTAAAGTGATGAAAAACATGTATATGGGAAATGTAGATGTATAACATAAAAGAGGAATAATGAGAAATTAAGGTGATGGATGGTGATTTAATAATGTGAGATGGACATGTAAATGGGAAATGGATACTGGGAGATTAAGGTGATGGATGATAGTTTAATAATGTAGACAGGGATAATGAGAGGATAATGGTCTTAGTTTTTTTTTTGGAAATTTCTTTATGTTATACTACATAGGAGATGTCATTCTCACTTATGTATATAAAGAGGAAGTAATGAAATATAGATATGGTCTTAGTTTCTTTTTGGAATTTTCTTTATGTTATATTACCTAGGTGATGTCATTCTTCCACAAGTTAGGAATTAATTTCTTCTTTGTAAAATTTTACAACTATTAGATTTACTTTAAATCTTACCCCCGCCATCGCCCCAAGAATTTTTTGAAGACCCAACTATTACTTAGGTGGGTTTTTGTTTAATTTGTTATTTTTATTCCAGGGTCTGTTATTAAGGTTAGACTAAAATTTTACCCTAAAAGTTTTAGACTTAGTACTTATATTCTGAACTAGGCGACACTGGGTTAGGGAAGTTGTTTAAGAATTTCTTAAGGCGTTAATGTCTTAGGGCTATTTAGGTTTGTTTCCTTCATCCACATCAATGTGACGTGCCCTTCAGGATGCACCACGTGCTCCAAGGGTGCCACTCGCCTTGTTCGTTTCCTTTGCGCGACATGCCCTTCAGGATGCACCACGTGCTCCAAGGGTTCCACTCGCTTTTGGTGTTTCTTTTGTGCGACGTGCCCTTCAAGATGCACCACGTGATCCAAGGGTTCCACTCACCAACTGGACTGATTGGTAGACATCTATAACTCCTAGAGTCAACACTCCGCCAGGTGAACTTGTGGGAGACTAAGGTCTCTAAGGAATAAGGCCCTCGCCTTATTGCGCGCCCCTTAGAATCATCGTGAGCGACTGTCGCATTCTTCCCTCACGGCATCGTGGATCCTCTCGAACTAGGTAATCATTAACCTATAGTTCGAGCAACGATGAGAGTGCTAGTAGGAAGTGGCAGAGCTGCTGTCCACGCCTCTCCCTCAACCTCTTTGGAATCGTGTGTGGCCCCTTTACTCCATATGTGAGTCCGGTCGACAAGATATCGTCAGCCTGCATCATCAACAATCGTGTCAGAACATGTCAATATCATATCATCAAATCAAATGAAATATCACAGTAAATAAATCAACCCAAAAGCACACTCCCTGACTCAATCCAGAGTCCAAGGGGTTCCACCGATGCCTCTGCATCCTCAAGGTCCAAAACCCTGCACACTCAATACAACTGAGTCAAATAGCATCTGTCTACATCACATCATAATACATCATGTCGTCTATCATAACGCATCATAATCAAGTATAAATGTTTTAACATCAGAAAGTCCAGATCACTTGCGAGCAAGTGTCCTCAATTAATAAGTTTTCTCAGTGTGCCAGAGCGGGATGTTACATACACCCCCTCTTGGTCTAAACTTCGTCCCGAAGTTTCTCAGTATAAATGCCGAATAAAAGTATCATAGTATCATAAGTCTATCTAATCAAAAAAAAATGGAAACTGCCGGCGCATATCATATGCGTCCTCCTAGGTCGCCGAGTGCGGACTATAACTGTCCCACTGGACCTTGACCTGATCTACCGTTCGATGTCATAACTGTCGAACACGATGATCTAAGATGTAGACTGGCTCAGCCGTGAGCGCTCCCTCCTCCGATACCTACAATGAACTCATGTCAATCACGTGTGTAGGATCACTAATATAATGTCTTAGAACAGATACATGAAAAACATCGTGCATATGCTTCAAAGAATCAAGCAAGGCTAGTCGATAGGCCATGGGCCCCTTTCTCTCCACAATCTCGAAAGGTCCCACGAACCTAGGAGAGAGTTTAGCTCCCTTTACAAACTTGATCGAACTCTTATGCAGTTTAACCCACAAGAAGACTCGATTGCCAACCTCGTAACTACGGTCGAATCGATGCGCATCGACATAAATCTTCTATCGATTCTACGCTTATTTTATACTTTGTCTTAAGATTTCATTTTCTCTTCCATTTCTTGGGTCACTTCTAGTCCCACCATGACCCTATCCTCAAGACGATCCCAGCTCAAGGGCGTCCGACACGGTCACCCATAAAGAAACTCGAAGGGCGCCATCTTAATGGTGCTCTGGTAACTGTTGTTGTAAGAGAACTCTACTAGGGGAAAGAATTCCTCCCAATTCTTTTGTTGGTCCATCACGTACATGCACAACAGGTCTTCCAAGGTTTGGTTCGTTCGTTTTCGTTTGTCCATCTGTCTCTGGGTGGTAAGAAGTACTAATTTAAGTTGGGTTCCCAAGGCCTCTTGGAAAATCATCCAAAATTGTCCAGTAAACATCGATCCTCGATCAGATATAATCTTTTTAGGCACACCATGCAGCCTCACAATCTCACTGATGAAAACTCTTGCTATGTCAGGCGCCTGATACTTCGTACGCATAGGAATAAAGTGAGCACTCTTCATCAGAGTGTCTACTAGTACAAAATCGAGTCGTGTCTCCTTGCCGTTAGTGGCAATCCAATAATAAAATCCATCGAAATAACTTCCCATTTCGTTTCCGGAATGGCATGTGGTTGAAGTAATCCTGCCGGGGGTCTGTGTTCAGCCTTTACCTGCTGACACTCTAGACATCTGGCCACATAGTTGACTATGTCAGCCTTCATTCACTTCCAGAAGAATAAGGGTTTAAGGTCTGCCCTCATCTTCGTGACTCCTGGGTGAGCCATGTAAACTAATCTATGAGCCCCACTCAGGATCAACATCCTCAACTCGTCATTTGGCGGTACGTAAATCCGACTTCTAAACCTCATTAAACCATCGCTATCAAATGAATATCCCTCATATCATGGTACCATCATTGTGTTTTGTCCGATAAAATCCTCGACTTCTTTGTACCAGTCATCATCACGCTGTAAAGTGAGAATCTTCTCATGAAGAATTGTCTGAAGAGGTAACACCGAAAAGATGCGTGGCCCCCGACTCAAAGCATCCTCCACTCGGTTCACGGTTCCCTTTATCTAAGAAATCTCCAAGTCGTACTTGCTAAGAAGTTCCAACCAACGCCGTTGTCGAGCGTTCAGGTCGCTTTGCGTAAATATGTGTTGCAACCCACAATGATCAGTCTTTAATTCAAATTTTCATCCAACAAGGTAGTGTTTCCAAACATTCAAGGCATACACGATGGCTAATAACTCCAAATCATGCATCACGTAGTTTTCCTCATGCCTTCTTAGTTTCCTCGAAAAGTATGCAATCACTCATCCGTCTTGCATCAAGACTCCGCCTAAACCTTCCTTGGATGCATCAGTGAAAACTAAGAAGTCCGCGTCCATGTCAGGGACCTTTAGTATCGTCGCTGTCGTCAACAACTCCTTAAGCCTCCGAAATGCTTCCACGCATTTCTCGGTCCAACCAAACTTCTTTTTTTTCTTCTGCAATTCTGTGATCATGTTTGCTATCTTCGAAAATCCCTCGAAAAACCGTCGATAGTATCCTGCTAAATCCATAAAACTACGCACTTCTGTGACATTCGTCGGTGCAGGCCATTCCATAATAGCCTCAACCTTGGCTGGATCCACGGCGATACCTTCGTCGGAGATGACATGCCCTAAGTAGTGAATCCATGATTGATAAAAAGTGGATTTGGACAACTTCCCATACAATTTGTGCAGTCGTAGACACTGTAGTACCAAGCGCAAGTGCTCATCATGCTCCTCCGTCATCCGAGAGTAGATCAGATATCGTCAATGAAAACTTGGACGAACTTGTCCAAGTACCCGCGGAACACCCCGTTCATCAACTCATGAACACCCCTGGGGCGTTTGTCAGTCCAAACGGTAAAACAGTAAACTCGTAATGTCCAAATCTCATCTTGAAGGCGGTCATAGGGATGTCATCCTCCTTGATCTGTAACTGGTGATACCCTGATAGAAAATCGATCTTGGAGAACACCATCGCACCCTTCATTTGATCGAACAAATCATCAATTCTTGGTAAGGGATACTGATTCTTGATCATAGCCTTGCTCAGTTGATGGTAGTCAATGCAAAACCTCCATGATCTGTCCTCCTTCCGAGTGAAAATAATAGGTGCACCCCACGGTGACACACTAGGGCGTATCAGTCCCAGGTCCAACAACTCCTTCAGTTGCATTTTTAGCTCTTGCAACTCTGGGGTCGACATCCGATAAAGCGTTCTTTCTATTGATTCGGTCCCCGGTTTTAGGTATATGGTAAACTCAAATTCCCTTTCCGACGACATCCCAGGTAACTCCTCTAGAAACACATCCACAAACTCCTTCACCACCGGAGAGTGTTCTAGACCTTCCGCTACTCCCTTTTCGTTTAGCGCAAGGATCGCATAAAGCTTGCACCCCTTGGGCATACTCTTCTGTAATTGTAAGGAAGAGACAAACCTCAGGGAAACTCCCTGGTTCCGTCCTACAATCACACGTCTCTGTCCTTCATCATCAACCGAGCTCAACCGTTTCGTCTTACAGTTGAGTATCGCCTCATGCGATTCCAACCAATCCATACCTATCACGACGTCTTAAGATCCTAAGATCGCGACGTACAAGCTTACCCTCGTGAAAAACTCTCCCAGGTTAAGGGCACAACCCGTAACCTTTTCTCCAACCTTCCGTTTGGCTTCTGAAGCCATCTCTATGAAGCTAAAATTGTCTTGAACGACTGCCTTCTAGACGACATCATGCAAGGTTTGAGGCATCAAGACATTTAAACCTTGCATGCAGGCTGCCTTCAAGGCCCAACATGAACCTGATGGCCTTAAGATTCTCAGTGTTAAGGTGCGGAGCATACCAGAGCAGCGCCATAAAATGTGCCTCGTACTCGAGCACCATACGACCTCCCTGTCATAATGCGTTGAACTCATTGAGCTGACGCTCAATGAATTCCTCAGAAAGGTACCTCTCTCGGAACCGTTCCTCGAATAGTTCCCATGACACGTCTTCAACAGCCATGTTCAGCTGTGGTAGGAGCATCTTCCACCATAGTAGCGCGCTCCCCTTCAGTTGAAAGACCGCCATGTGGACCTTCATGTTGGAGGTATAATCGCGAAGTGCGAAGCATATCGCCATATTCTCCAACCGTGCCTCAGCGGCTGCGCCGTCCAGGGCACCCAAGAACTCAGGAAATTTTACCTTCTCGAGTTCACAGTGAATGCTACCCGTAACGACCGATGCGCGCGACAGAACCTTAGCGGGTGCCGACGCACTGGCCTTGTCTCTGCCCAATTGGCTGATCAGAGCCTCGAACATGCACTGAAAGGATCTCATCATCCCAACTACATCGCCATCCGCTATCTACTCCTGTCCAAGAACTTGCCTGCCTCCCTGGGGTTTAGACACCCCAGGTGTGGATGCTACTGGAGGCCTCGTGCCTCCTCCCTTAGCACCCCGTCGTCTGCCTCCGCGACGTCCTCTAACCATGATTACCATGCATGCACACAATCAACTCAATAAGCAATAGTATAATAAAATCAACTCATTGTCAACGAAATCCATAGCGAATCCCAAGTCGCGGGTTGAACCAGCTCTGATACCATATGTAACGTACCTCCTCGTTACGACAACAACTCTTTAACAGGTGCAAATTTTTTTTTGTTTTTTTTTTCTTTTGTTTAAGGTGTGTGCGCGTGTGTAAAAAGGAACCGACACACTTGGCTCTATGATGCCACCCGACAACCATCAAGACGCAACCACGATGTTCATCACAAAGAAGACTGAAGGCACACAACGAGTAACTGCAAGCAATAAACGACCAAAGACACAAGGCGCATGACGCAAGCATTTAACGACACACTGGGTTAGGCACAGTATGATCACAGAGGGAAGAATCCATAGTAGTAGATCTTACTATTTCTGCACAGGAAAGCAGGGCGTTTAATCTTGGTTCTCTACTCCGGAGAGAGAGAATGTCAGATAGGCTCCTGGCCGACTTCTCAGGTAGAAACTAGTAATCTCTGTCAGGTGTTTCGCAAGAGTGGAAACCCTGCCTTTAAAGGGCCTGAGACTCTTGATACGGCACTGGATTCTTTACAAAAAAATTAATCACACACACAGACTTAATACATAGCGACTAGCTTTATCAATTGAAGAGTCTGATATCATACAACCGAGAGTTAGGACAATTCCAATAGTAGTACTAACCCTGAAATTAACCTGACCCTAGACATCAGTAGAGAAATAAACAACGACTTTATTAACCCTAGATTTAACAGCCCAACCCTAATCCAATCAAATAAAAGCATTGGAGATAAACAACAATGAGCTTGCAATCATAAGTTATCAAGGCTAGCATAGCAATCTTCCTATTGCAAGAATCTTACATTTTATAAGACATCAATCACATGGAATTACAAGAACATTCCCTAGACATAACCATCTCATCACTAATTGTAGTACAATAACATTTCAACTAAATACAAGGATTTTACATTTCATTTGTTATGAATATCAATGACACTATGCTAACATTACCATAACCTAACCCTATCGTCACTTTTACAATCCCAAAAACATTCAATTAAAAATAAGGAGTTTATATTTTATATATTGACAACTAAATAAGGACCAACTCTTTATCCCTATGTTATCTATAACAACTACCCTAATCAATACCGCAACGATAACCAAATACTCAATAACMTTATTATGAAMAAAWATAATAACCTAAACATCACTCTACCTTAACAACCAAATGATAAGGTCTTGGTTCTAGAGCTACCCTACTTACTAGCAGTAACATTGCCCTTCAATGACATTTAAAATTTCATAACGACAGACTTACACCACTGGCCACATAACATTATTCGGCGGCTAACAACTGGCAACACCCAATGGCAAAAATTCAGGAACGAATTTAATTTAGGCATCGATCAAGGGAAAATATCAGAACATCAGTTAACTCGTCGGCCATCAATTGGCAACTACTGATATGGCCCAATCGCCTGAAGAAGATACCTCAACGCGCAGAAATCAAGCAAAATGCAGAAGGGAAAAATACCAAATATACGAGTAATAAAACTCATTACCCAGAAATCACCGTCATGCATGAGTAGCCTTGAAATTGACTTATTTTAACTAAGATCTAAATGGGTGTAACAATTAGACTTAAACATGCGTAAAGGAC
>ML796960.1:47929-81615 GCA_009831015.1 Picea engelmannii | reverse complement strand
GATCGGCTTGAGGATAGGGTCCTGGTGGGACCAGAAGCGATCCAAGAAATGGAAGAGCATATGCAAACCATAAGACAAAGGATTAAAGAAGCGCAGGATCGACAGAAGAGTTATGTCGATGCGCACCGAGTCGACCGTAGTTACGAGGTCGGCGATCGAGTCTTCTTGCGGGTTAAACCATATAAGAGTTCAATCAAGTTTGGAAAGGGAGCTAAACTCTCTCCTAGGTTCGTGGGACCTTTCGAGATTGTGGAGAGAAAGGGGCCCGTGGCCTATCGACTAGCCTTGCCTGATTCTTTGAGGCGTATGCACGATGTTTTTCATGTATCTGTTTTGAGACATTATATTAGTGATCCTACACATGTGATTGACCTGAGTTCCTTGCAGGTATCAGACGAGGGAGCGCTCATGGCTGATCCGATCCGCATCTTAGATCATCGCGTTCGACAGTTATGACGTTGAACGGTAGATCAGGTCAAGGTCCAGTGGGACAATTATAGTCCACACTCGACGACCTGGGAGGACGCATATGATATGCGTCAACAGTTTCCATTTTTGTTTGATAGATAGACTTATGATACTGTGATACTTTATTTTTGCATTTATACTGAGAAACTTCGGGATGAAGTTTAGACCAAGAGGGGGTGTATGTGACATCCCGCTCTGGCGCACTGAGAAAACTTATTATTTAAGGACACTTGCTTGCAAGTGATCTGGAATTTTATGATGTTAGACCATTTATACCTGATTATGATGCAATTGACAGATGACATGACGTGTTACTATTTAGACAGGTTCTATTGACTCAGTTTCATTGAGTGTGCAGGGTTTTTGACCTTGAGGATGCAGAGGCATTGGTAGAACCCCCTTGGACTCAGGACTGAGTCAGGGAGTGTGCTTTTGGGTTGATATGTTTACTATGATGTTTCATTTGATTTGATGATTTGATGTTGACCTTTCTGACATGATTGTTGATGATGCAGGTTGACGATAGCTTTCCGACCAGACTCACATATGGAGTAAAGGGGCCACACACGATTCTAGAGAGGTTGAGGGAGAGGGGTGGACAACAATCCTGCCACCACCTACTAGCACTCCCACCGTGGCCCGAACTGTAGGTTAACGATTACCTAGTTCGGGAGGATCCACGATGTCGTGAGGGAAGACGATGACAGTCGCGCATGATGACTCTAAGGGGTGCGCAATAAGGTGGGGGCCTTATTCATTAGAACCCTTAGTCTCCTACAAGTTCACCTGGCAGAGTGTTGACTCCAGGGGTTATAGATGTCTACCAATCAGTCAAGTTGGCGAGTGGCACCCTTGGAGCACATGGTGCATCCTGAATGGAATGTCACACAAAAGAAACACGAGAAGTGAGTGGAACCCTTGGAGCACGTGGTGCATCCTGAAGGGCACGTCACGTAAAGGAAATGAACGAGGTGAGTGGCACCCTTGGAGCACGTGGTGCATCCTGAAGGGCACGTCGCATTGATGTGGATGAAGGAAACAAGCCTAATAGCCCTAAGACCTTAACGCTTTAAGAGATTCCTAAACAACTTCCCTAACCTAGTGACGCCTAGTTCAGAATCTAGTACAAGTCTAAAAACTGTTAAGGTAAAATTTAGTCTAACCCTAAGAGAAGACCCTGGAATAAAAATAACAAATTAAACAAAAACCCACCTAAGTAATAGTTGGTCTTCATGAAATTCTTGGGGTGATAATGAGGGTAAGTGTTAAAGAAAACCTAATAGTTTTAAAACTTGAAAAGAAGAAATTGATTCCTAACTGGTGGGAGAATGACATCACCTTCGTAGTGTAACATAAAGAAAATTTCAAAAAAAAAAACAAAAAACTAAGACCATTATCCTCTCATTATCCATGTCTACTTTATTAAACTATCCTCCATCACCTTAATCTTCCAATATCCATCTCCCTTTTACATGTCCAGTTCACATTACTAAATCACCATCCCTCCCCTTAATTCCGCATTATTCTTTTTGTAATACATTTACTTTTCCCATATACATGTTTGCCATCACCTTAATCTCTCATTATCCTATATATATATATATATATATATATATATTAATGGTGAATTTAAATGATGGATAATGATAAATTACAATGATGAATGCATGGTTATAAATAGAAAAAATGAAAATATATATACATATATTATAAACAAATTGTCGTGTATTCCTTAATCTTAAATTTATAGAATAACGAAAATGATAAATGGATTCTTTTTCCGTAATTTATTAATCCCTACCGCCTCTACCATTAATAAAAGTTACGCATGTAAAAATAAAAGGAAATTATTGATGAGCGCGCTTACTCTTTGAGTTTTAAAAAATAAAAATAAAAAAAAATAAAAAGAAAAATAAGAAAATAAAAAGGAAAAAGGGGGGAAAACCTAAAAAAAGAGGATTTAGGATTTGAGACTGGATAAAAGAAAGGGAGAGGGGGGAAAGAAAGGGACCTTTTTTCAGCTATTGGTATTGCTATGCTGCCAGACTAGAGACTGGACTGATTTCTTGTAGGAGTTGGGGATTCTCAGCTGACGTGAGTGGTAGCTCAGCCGTGGAGGCAAGCTGGGAAGCTAGATATATCTGCTAGATTTGTGTGGCCCCTTTGCTGCTCGGGGGGCTAAGGGGGAAGAAGAGTACCCCTAGCGATTGGCTGGGAGGTACCGGCGAGTCCTCTACGGTTGGCGAGTGGGAGCAGCACTGAAGGCGGAAGCGGTACAGAGCATAGGAGTTCCTTGCGACAAGCAACAAGGCAACGATATGTTCATGTTTGAGTAGAGTAGAATGCTTAGTGATTTGCTACTGAGATTATGATGGAACTGTAGTAAAATGCCATTTCCTCTTTCCTTAAACTCTGCAAAACAAAAATAGGGGTAATTTATGAAGAACGACGTTAGCGACTAGTTCTGGAAATGCCTTTCAAAGATGTCCCTGTAAACTGCGTTTGGTAATTTCGTTTTATTTCTGGTACAGTTTTAGGTTTCCTGGCAACTTGTATTGGTTTTATGGTTGTTCGTTTTTGGTATAGTCGTAGGGTTTCTGGTGATTGTTTGGGTATGGCTTTTTCGTTTTTATTTTACCCTGTGGGCGAAATCTTCCTTGGTGGGCGTTTTTATTCCCCCTGGGGCGAATTCATTGACTGTGGGGGTTCCTCTTTTTCCTGTGGGCATCTAGGTATGACTGGGCATCTAAGTATGACTGTAAGTTGCTAATCTAGTGGGCGTCTTATTTACATGCGTCCTTATTTAAGGCGTGTTGATTCCAGCTCGTTTTCATTATTTACAGTGCGCCCCTTTTGTTTCTGTGGGCGTCCTTAATTTCCTGGGTGTGCTTACTGCCTCTTCCTCACGGAATGTATTTATGGGTCTGACGTATCTGATATTTTTGATATTTTTATCAATCTTGTCCCTAACTTGGAATTGTGGATTTATTGAGTTTGTATGATCGGATTTCTCTGATTTCAGGGCGCTAAATTTATGTATACAGTTAATAATACCATTTAATCAACATAACTCGATTTCCAACCCTTGTTTTCCTAGATTGTGATAATGTATACATTAAAAATTCAATTTAATTGACAACAGATTCATTTTCCAACAACTGTATGCTCAGATTGTGAAAATGGTTGACGGAAGGGACCCCGAGGGATATTATATACGTCTTCCTCCAGGAATCTATTAGTTGGGCATTAGTTGCTTGTTATTATAGTTATTTTTGGTGGACGGATGAACTGATGAAGATAATAATATGAGGGCTGAAATTAGGCCGCAGACTGTATTACGCTGTGAAATCCTGAAATTTCCGGTAGCAACCCTTTCCAGAGATCAACATATCATTTCAATCGAGACCTCAATTTGCACGCAAAGGCATTTTTAAATTAAAGTCTAGGTCTAGTTTTGAATAGTGCTTTACCATAATAGAATTATGTTTGCTCATCATGGGTCTCTATTATACATGATTTTAATGCATCCGTTAATGCCAAAATGATTCATTTTAATCCGTGAAAATGGTTTACTACCTTCGGTAATCTGTCCCTTCTGGGTTAATGCGTGAGAGGGTTGTCTCGAACCCTCGTTTTTAAATTCTTAATATTCTGGTTAATATAACACTGAAGGGTGAGGTCTGCATTGGGGACTGCAATGCTTCCTTTATTATTTCTTTTTGCCTGTACGTCTCCGTCCTCGGACCAGGCGCCTTCCACGAAGGACATTCCTTCATTTTAATCCATGAACCCGACACCTGTGCGTTTTGCTTGAAGGCTGCAATCTCCTTTTTGATCTCTGTTAACAAACTACAATATAGCCTGCCATAATAATTTGCCGTGTGAACGTTGTTTAGGCAAAATGTGGCAGTAATGTGGCCATTATGATTTTATTGGGCAATTATAAAATGCAGGCATAAGCGCAAACCGAATTAAATTACTGTGACTACGTGTTAAATTAATGGCAAACCTAAACTGTAACATAACCTCCCATATTAAATTGCCGTGTTAATGTTGTTTAGGGAAACGTGGCAGTAATGTGGCCGTTATTATTTTATTGGGCAGTTAGAAAAGGCAAGCACAAGCGCAGTATGAAATACAACATTAGTATTTCTTAGGAAAAATTGGCGGTAATGTGGCTTGTTCTTATTTTTATTGGCATTTAATTATTGTTAAATTGGTTATTTTGAATAGTGGCATTTTTAATTATTGTCAATTTGGTTACATTGAATATTGGATTTTTTTTTTAATTATTGTTAAGGTGGTTATTGGAATAGTGGCATGTTTAATTATTGACAATTTGGTTATTGAGTATTGGCATTTTTAATTACTGTTAAAATGGTTATCTTGGATAGTGGCATTTTCAGTTATTGTTGATTAGGTTATTTTAAATATTGGCTTTTTTTTTACTCTTGTTAAATTGGTCACTTTGAATATTGGCATTGTAATTATTGCTATTTCTGGTCCCTTCTAAATTCTGTTACTCTTAAATATGATCAATTTAAATATTGTCATGGTTACATATTGTCTTTTTAGTTATGTTGTCATGATGTTATTTTAGACATGATGTTATTTATAGATACGATGTTGTTTTTATATATGGACATAGGGTAAGGGTGTGTCTTTGGGTGGACTTAAACAACTAGGTGATGATGGGGTATTGATACCAGTATTTAGGATAAAGCTTGTTCCAATTTCCATCATTGTTCATGATAAAGTTAGAATAATGTATTGATTAAATTTATGTTAAAGTTATGATAAGGTTATTTTCTATGTTACTTGCTTAAAGGAAATATTAAGTAATGGATTTAGGAACATTTGTAAGTGGTTAGACGATATCCTTGTAGTTTTCTTAGGACACCAGACAACTATTGCAAGGACCTTATATTAAATGTAAGGATGCTAGCCTGTAGGGCGAGGTAAAATAGCAGATTTTTCAATGACATCCCAATGTTGGGACCGTTACTATTTATCTTCCGATACACCTCTATGTATCATATATTATGTTATTGGGGTTCAGGCAAATTTCGTCCATTAGGATACTTACCCCCCGCGATAAGATTTAAAGGTAAAATTGACATGACTTATTTGGAATGTATTGTAGGTAAATCAATAGTATGGTTTGAGAATTATTAATGTTACAAACGGTTATTCTGCATTAGCAATGAGAACTCACAATTAAATTGATTTTACATTAATTAAGAGTAGAATTGGCCACTCTTCGACTAGTGGACATTTAAGGGAATGACGGGTTGGTACGTAATGCTAATGAAGGCGGAGATAAGGCCTGGTCGTAATAATGGTTGTCGTTGTTGAGTCATTTGTTCTGCACCTTCCTTAGAGGTTTTCGTCGTGCTTTACTCTTTGTTGTACTTGGATGAGTCATTTGAGTATGGGGTCAGTCGTTTCGAGCGGGAGGTAGACACCCCAGGTAGCCCTAGGAGATTTCTTGTATGTGTGATTATTTCGTGTAAAGAATCCAGTGCCGTATCAAGAGTCTCGGGCCCTTTAAAGGCAAGGTTTCCACTCTTGCGACACACCTGATGGATATTACTAGTTTTTGCCTGAGCAGTCGGCCAGGAGCCTATCTGACCTTCTCTCTCTCCGGAGCAGAGAACTAAGATTAAACGCCCTGATTTCCTGTGCAGTAATAGTAATATCTGCTACCATGGATTCTTCCCTCTATGTTCGTACTGTGCATAACCCAGTATGTCAGTAAATGTTCGCATAGTGCACCTTATGTCTGGGTCATTCTTTGCATGCAGCTACTTGTTGTGCGTCTTTTATTCTTGTTGTGATCTTCGTGGTTGCGTCTTGTTAGTCTTCGGGTGGCGACGTAGAGTCCAGTGTGTCGGTTTCCCCTCCTCCATGCTCGCACACACCTTTAAAACAAAAAATTGCACCTGTTGTCTGAGTTGTTGTCGTAACAAGGAGGGTTGTTACATTTATATCTAGAAATATGTTGTAGATGGTTACACTGCACCAACTACTCCACCCAAAGATGTTGTAGGAAAGAAAATCAGCAATGACAACTCAAGAGAAGTTAATGAAATTTTAGGAGGGTTTACAAATTCTATATGTGTGAAGGTTATGCATTGTAAGTCAGCCAAAGAAATATGGGACAAATTGGAGGTTGTATATGAAGGAGATAGAAAATTCAGGGAAGCCAAACTACAGACCTATATAATTCAGTTTGAAAATATGAAAATTAAATAAGAAGAGAATATCGTTGAATACCTTCATAGGGTAGATGAAGTGGTTAATTCAATCAGAGAAGCAAGAGAATAACTTACATATAGACCTATTGTGCCAAAGATAATAAGGTAATTACCTATGAGATATGATGCAAAGATTTATACAATTGAATATAGGCCTGATCTTGACACACTCATAGTTGATCAACTTCATGGAATTTTTACAACATATGAAATGAGAACAGGGAATGATAAATCATCAAAATGAGAAACAAATTTTAGAGCATCTAAAAGAAAGATGATTCAAGAGAAAAAGAGCAATGATGAGTTATGAGATATATATGATGAAGAAACTTCCAACTTCATAAAGAAAATCAAGAAAGGGACAGGGAAATACAAAGGAAATATTCATCTAATATGTTTCAACTGTGGAAAAATTGAACATTTTTCCAATAAATGTCCACATCCTAAGTAGGAGGAAAGTGATGATGAATTAACCTTAAAAAATCAGAAGAAAAACAATAGTAATAATAAAAATAAGTTCTACAAGAAAAATAAAATGTTATTTACCCAAGAAGACAATAGTTGATCAAAATAAAATGAAGAAGATGAACCAAAGATTCTATTTATGGGAATAAAAATTCAAGATGATAAACATTCAGAATATGAATAAGAAGTTAAATTCAAAGAAGAAATCCTTAGATTAATTGAAGAACTAAGAAAAACTTAATAACAAAAGAGGGTACTAAGGGAAGACCTTCTAGAGATTAAAGAAGCTACTAAATCAAGAGAGAGGGAAGTTTCCAAAACCATCAAAGAGTTAGAAAATACCATCAGTGATTTGACGTCTCAGATCCTAGAAGATAATAAAATTGAAGAAGTCATTTTACAACAACTTAATAATAAATAAAAAATATGTGAGAAAATAAAAGTTGAGATTAAGCTGCTAAAAACTGAAATTGATAAAGAAAAGAAGGGATCACAATTTGGAAATAGTTCAAATATCTTGGATGAAATTCTCAGTAGTCAAAGGTCACCAAACACAAATATTGGTTTGGGATACACTCAAGACTCAACTTCTACATCACAAGGATCTGTCAAGAAACCAATCAGTTATGTAGATGATCTGAAAAACTCATTAAGAAAAGATGATAATAAGGAAAATATGATACCATCGAAAATTGTTACACATATACAAAAATCAATACTCCCTACTAGATTAAAAGATGACAAGAAAAATACAATCATCAGAAGGAATCCCCTTAAATATCTATTTATTGGATATTGTTACTCTTGCAATAATTTTTGACATAAGGTAGTACATTGCAAATCTTATGGACAATACAATCATAGAAATGTTCAAAGATATAAGAACAACAAGTACAATACCGAGAAGAAAAACTATAACTCATTTTCTCCTTAGCAAGACTTCAATAGTGAATGCCAAAAATGCAACAACTATGGTCATAAAACCAATGAATGTAGATTTCGAAAATATGATAAAAAGACAAACATTTCCCATTATCAAAAGGAATGGAAGAAAAAGAAAATAGAATGCAATGTATCCTTACATGCAAGAAATGAAGAATGTCAGTGATATATAGATAGTGAATGTTCCAAATGCATGACTGGAGATCAAAGTAAATTTCTCAAGTTAAATAAGAAAGGAAAAGGTAAAGTAATGTTTGGAGATAACATGTGAGCCAAGATACTGGGAAAATGCACTGTTAGTTTAGAAAATAATAAATCCAAACCAGAAGATGTACTTCTAGTATAAAATGTCATACCAAATCTCCTAAGTGTAAGCCATACATGTGATGATAGTCACATACTTACTTTTGATTCTCATAAATGTGAAATTAGAAAAAAGGACACTGGAAAACTAGTGGAAGTTGCACCAAGAACATCTAGCAATGTGTACATCCTTGATATAGAAGAAGAATAAATTTTTTGTTTAAGCCAAGTAGATGAAAGTTGTCTATGGAATAGAAGGTTGGGAAATTTAATATTTGACAACTTGAACAAAGCTAACGAGAAAAAGGCAGTTAGGGACCTGCCAAAAGTGATTAATCCTTCAGATTATATTTGTAAACAATGTCAAATAGGAAATTAAACAAGAGTTAGGTTCAAAACAAAAGAGAATTTCACAACAAACTCGTTAGAGTTATTCACACAGGTATATGTGGACCAACCAGAACCAAAATTACTTATGGTAAACAATATTTTATGTTGATTGTTGATTATTACACAAGATTGACCTGGGTATTCTTTCTAAAAGAAAAATTAGAATACTTTGAGAAATTTAAAATATACAAATCCCTTGTAGAAAATGAAACATATCTCAAAATTAAATGTCTGAGATTAGACAATGGAGGAGAATTCATCTGTAAATATTTCATTCAATTTTGTGAAAATCATGGTATTAAAAGATAGTTTTCAGCTCCTAAGACTCCTCAACATAATGGAGTGGTAGGAAGGAAAAATAGAACAGTTCAAGAAGATGAAAAAACCATGTTAAATGAAGCTAAGATTCCAGACAAATTTTGGAGAGATGCAATCTACACAACAATTCACATAATAGATCTTGGTTGAGACCCAACCATGAAAAAACCCCTTATGAACTATGATTTGGGAGGCCAACATCTATAAAACACTTTAGAACTTTTGGAAGTAAATGTTACATAAAGAATGATGAAGATAACCTAGGAAAGTTTGATCCAAGATATGATAAAGGAATATTCTTAGGATATTCATCTAATAATAAAGCATATAGATGTTATAATATTATACTACTAAATATAGTGGAAACTACCAGTGTAAATACAAATGATATAAAAAAGAGCATATCCCAAGGCATTGATAAAAAATATCAACAAGAAGATGATGATGTAAAATCTCAGCAGGAATACGATGATGTAGAATCTCAGCAAGATGATGATAATGATGAAACATGGGAAAGTGAACCTCATACTGATGCATAAGACAGTGAAGAAACACCCTTTCCAAGAGATCCATCAAAAAGATTTCAAAAGAATTATCTTGAAAGGTAGATTATTGGAGATAAAAGTGAAAGAGTGGAAACAAGAAGAAAACTTGCTTTTGACTTAGAAAAAGCAATTTTATCCCTAATAGAACCTAAGTTAGTTAATGAAGATATCAAAATTAAATATTGAATAAAATCAATGAATGAGGAACTAGATCAAATAGAGAAGAATCAGACTTGGGAACTAGTTCCAAGACACAAGGACAAGAATGTGATAGGAACCAAGTGGATCTTCAAGAAAAAACTAAATGAAAATTGAGAGATTATAAAGAAAAAATCCAAATTAGTTTGCAAAGGATATTCCCAAGTAGAAGGTATTGATTTTGAAGAAACTTTCACTCCAATAGAAAGACTTGAGGCCTTCAGGATGTTCTTAGCATTTTTATGCTTAAGAAATGTCAAAATCTATCAGATGGATGTCAAATCAGCATTCCTTAATGGAACACCAGAAGAAAAATTCTATGTTGAGAAACCAAAAGGATTCTTGTTATCAGAAAATCATGACTATGTGTGCAAACTTAAAAAGGCTCGGTATGGTCTTAAACAATCCCCCAGAGCATGGTTCTATAGGCTTGATCAGTACCTACAAAAATAGGGTTATAAGAGAGGGACTACTGACAAAAACCTATACATCAAAGTTGAGGATGAAAACATGATTGTTGTGGTGGTATATGTAGATGAAATCATATTTGGGAGTAATCTTACTACACTAAGAAGAAATTTTTCAACCAAAATGCAAGAAGAGTTTGAAATGTATATGTTGGGAGAATTGTCATTTTTAGATTTACAAGTAAATCAAACAAAAAATGGAATATTTTGTTTCCCAAACCAAATATATCAAGGAAATGATGAAGAAATTTAAAATGGAAGACAATAAACCTATGGGTACTCCAATGGTCACTGGATGTAAAGTAAGTCTAGAAGATGACTCACCAAAAGTGGACCAAACAATGTATAGATCAATGGTTAGAAGTTTTATCTATTCAACGACAACCTAACATCATGAAAATTGTAGGACTCATGGGGAGATTTCCATATGCACCTAAATAAACTCAGTTGAAAGAGGTAAAAAAAATATTCATATACCTTCAAGGCACCCTATAACTAGGATTATGGTATCCAAAAGATAAATACTCCAATCTAACTGCATATACTGATGCAGATTGGGAACATAACATAGATGATAGGAAAATCACTAGTGGAGGAGAATTTTTATTAGGAAAACTTCTGGTAGCATGGTCAATAAAGAAACAAACATCCACATCACTCTCTACAGAAGAGGCATAATACATTGTTGTTGCATCCTGTTACACACAAGTTCTTTGGATGAAGAAAACTTTATAAGACCTAGAAATAAAATATAATGATCCTGTTACTATTAACTGTGATAACACTAGTGCCATAAGTATATCTAAAAATCCATTCATGCATTATAAACCAAACACATCCCAATTAAATACCATTTCCTAAGAGATAGGGTTACCCCAAAAATAGTTAAAATAGTGTATCTAGACACCAAAGAACAAATTGTAGACATTTTCACAAAACCTTTGCCTAGGAGTACTTTTGCAAATATTCGACAGAAATTAGGAGTAATTCAAAAACCTCATTAAAAACCATAAAATTATATCAGAAGGGGCACATGGTCAGGGGGAGCATTGCCACAGGGGGAGTGAAGAAATATCCCCTCTGCCATTGATGTCAAAGGGGGAGAGTAACTTCAGAGGAGAGAAGCATCATCACAGGGGGATTTTATGTATGAAATTAGTCTGTTTCCATCAATGACAAAGGTGGAGATTGTTGGACATGTTTTCATTGATGTGTTGTCATTGATGTCAACAGTTGAAGATCATTTTGATATAATGATGAGTTGTTATGAACAAAGTGCAGAGGAATCAACCTAAATCTCATGAGAGGTAGCATGAAGAAAATCCATGTACATAGGGAATAACAAAGAACAAGGAATTAAGAGCTCAGGAGGGTTAGCGACTGAAGATCAATGCATAAATGAATGCACAAAAAATTATTAAAAATATCAGGAGAAATAACAATGAAACATATTAGAAGAAAGAAATATTAATCGAAGCTTAAAAGAGAAAGTGCATTGTATAAACTTCATAGGAATCAAATTCCCAACAGATCAACGATCTTGGTTTAGTTGGAATCCAAGTATAAACCAAAAAGTGCATAAGAGATGATGAACGTGAGGCTCAGAAGAGATGACGCACATGAGCCATCCATTATCATTTTGGGACAATCCAGGATCATCAGGTTGAGGGGAATTCATAGGAATTAGATCTCAACTAACATATATGAAGCAAGAGCTTTGGGGTGTTTCCCAACCGTTAGATAAATATTTGATCTAGAGTTAAGTATTATCCATAAATATGGAATGGAAAAGTGGAGTCATCAGATCAGGAGACAATCAACTCCGACGTTGACCACTCCAATGAAAATAAGCCAAGAACATGTAAGTTTACCCGAAGGTCAGAGCCTCAAAGTCGTGAAGTGAATGAGGGCCATAAGATCTTGGCAATACATAGTGATAATTGGATGAGGTTAGGCAGATCCAATGGTGGGAAACTTTGATGTTGACCACTTCGGTAGAAAAGGGTTTAGATCTTGTAAGCTCACCTGAAGGACGGAGCTCCGAAGTCACAGAGTAAGACATGTGGCACACACATGGATATCCCACGTCATCATAGTCCACGTAATCAAGACCACGTCGGCAAGGACACGCGGTGCATTCAAATAGTGACAAGTTTCAAGGTCTAGTTGGAAGTTTAGGTATACATATGTCACAAATTTAAGTGACAAATGGCAGTGACTTGGCTATTTCCAGATCAACAATGACATTAGTAAGATATGTCACTGCGGGAGTATTTCCTTCAGGGAAAAGTAGTTTCTCCTACCAGCAACTGAAACACTGAAGGAAAAAGTTAATATTGGTCGTTTATATAAGATCCTTCGGGTTCTCACATGACCATTAGATCAAACGTAGTGGAAGGATAGAGTAATCATGAGATGTTAACAGACAATAAGCAATCATTGTAGTATTATGACTTATTTCGTAGGTAAACACTCCGAAGGGATTGAACTTCTTAGAGTTCAAGTATCTTGGAGCCCCAAAGTCACAAATAAATGAATACGCAAAGAGAAGAAATCCTTTGTTCCTAAGACCACAGTCCTAGCTCCTGGACATGTGAAGGTTATTAAGAAAGGAAGTGTTGATATTCACTCTGACAGAAGTTTCACTTGAAGAGTTGGAAGAATGCAAGGACCAGAGTACTGAAATGTTGAAGTCACGAAGTAAATAATGGTTGTCCATCTCAATGCTTGATTAAGTCATAGTTGTTGGATCAAGAGGTGGAAAGATAATTTAGGATCAAAGCTAGACCATTGATTCAGTTCTAGGAATCACTCCAACCATTAGATCAACCCTTGTGAAAGGAAACCACTTAGAAAAGTTGAAACTCTGGAAGATTGGATGAAAAAGAAATCTCCCAAAGGAGGAAGTACCGAAGGATTAGGTTCCATCCCTTAGTCATGGGTTACGAACATATAATCCATAAGTTTTTGGGTACATCACTTCGCTAATAAGTCTGTGGTTTTGTGCTATTGGTCACATGTAAATGGTTTGAAGGAAGCGCCTTAACAAGATTCAATTTTTGTAATATTTGCAGAAACATGGAATAGAGTTAAAATAAATCGATCCATAACCTATGATCGATTTATGAAAAGCACACTCACTAACTTAAAATCATTCACAATAATGTTTGAATAATAACAAAGATTATTGTTAATTTAATGAAGAGGTGTGATGGTCCAAACAAAGGGACACAAGGGTTCATAACTGACACCAGTTGGAAAAACTATATAAACGAGAAAGAATGGTGAGAATAAAGTGTCTCTGTAGTCCATATCAGAATATCAAAACAACAGTAGAGTCCAAGAGGAAGAACTGATGATTCTTGTGAATTAAGGGTGGAAGGGAGGAGCACATAAGGATTTATATCCTTTAAGTGTAAGTCAAGGGAGTCGTTGTTTCCTAGGGTTGGTTCCCTAAATACAAGGGAGTTGGAGATTACTAAGGTTGGTGCCCTAAATAAAAGGTATTTGATGATTCCTAGGGTTGGTTTCCTAAAGAAACAAGGGAGTTGGTGCTTCCAAGGGTTGGTGCCCTAAATACAAGGGAGTCAGTTCTTCCTAGGGTTGGTGCCCTAAAGAAACAAGGGAGTTGGTGCCTCCTAGGGTTGGTTCCCTAAAGAACAATATTTGTGTCTCCTAAATTTGGTTCTCTAAAAAGGATTGGTGTCCTTTTCTATTCTTCATATAAGCATTGTAATTTCTATTAATTATATTTATATAATTGATTTTACAAAAAAATCTATTGTGGTAATGATTGAAACATAAAAGTAACTGCTAATTATTGAAAAAGGGTAAAATTGATTCACCCCCCCTCTCATTATTCCAATAGTTTGATCGTCAAAGGATGAATATGAGAGAAGACGATCAGTGTGAGAAGAGATCTGGTGATTATTGTTAAATATTATAATTATAAAAAATTAATATCGTACCCTTTTTCGGAGTCTATAAATCAAACTAAAGAGATTGGCATGCACAATGTGAGAGTGAATAGTTTAGAGTGATATGGCCCAAGAATTACAAGGTTATGAGAATTTTATAATATTATGACATTACCCTTTTCATAGTTGACCATTGGATTTGACCTTCGGAAGAAAGAGAGGGGAGCACATGGTCAGAGTGCGATGGGAGTTGACCATCAGAGTAAAGAGAGGAGGGAACACAATTAGAGTACGATGGTCTTAATATTATAGGTTATATATATATAATATTAAATATTAATATAAAATTCCTTTTGAGATTGGTCATTGGATAAAAAGAGAAAGGCACAAGTGAAAGAGGTGGGAAATAGTTTACCTAATATAATGTTCATTTAGATGCAAAGTTATAAGCCAAGACTTGTGATTTATTTGTTAATCAAGGTTAATAAACCTAAGTGTATTATAGATAATAAATTATATTGTAATTTAATGTGATTATTTTATAATATAATTAATTAAATTATAAGATACTCATTATGAGAGTGGTATTTGAATTAATACCAAAACCCTTTTTGGAACATGGAATTCCCAGGGGAAAGACAGAGAAAGTAAATCCTCATTAATTGTTGGGCCGATATATTAGGCTAAGTAAAAAAGTGTTTATAAGGGTATTTAATTAATGAATATTAATTACCCCTAATGAGGATTACATAATTGAATATTGAGGATTGGTATTTTAAGAAAATATCAATTAAGTAACTTAATCAATTTTTAAGAAATGGACAAGTGTTAATATTTGGTTGAGCGATCCTTTGTACCCTATGGTGATCTAGTGCATCATGATGTGTCCATGTGTCAAGTGGATATTTATACACATGTCACATCAGGAGACAGGTACACAGTGGTAGCAATGACCAAGATGCCAGGTGAGATTCAATCTTAGTCGTAGATATCCAAGGGCCCCACATAAGCTAAGTGCAACTGGAGCATGAGAAGGGTATTTAAATGTTGTATGAGTTGGAAAATACATAATAGTAAGGTCCTTGGTTTCCCAACCCCGAGGTTAATTGGATCTGTAGGCTAGATCCATTAAAGTGTGTGTATTCAGAGGGCATTTTTTGGAGTGGATTAGGTGCGGGAAATTATCTAACTCCAATGGGAGGAATCCGATGAAGAATCAAGTATCTAAACTAGTGTACGGGGGAGTCATATGGGTCAGGTGGAATATTCCATGTCAATACCATGTATGATGTCATGAGTGACAAGGAACCATGTGGAACTAAATATGAACTCAATGAATGAGAGTCTGTAAACCTTGGAGAGGCTATAACTTCTGATCTAGAGCTCAATTTTAAGCATGGTTATAGTCATTAAAAATCTCTTAACGAGAAGAGGACGATGGTGGTCTCTAGATGAGGCTTTGAGATGATTTAGTAAAAGTGAAAATTTAATACCACATCCCTTAAAAAGGTACTTAGGGGGTTGGGTGTGTTACACAATCTTTTCAGATAAGACAAAAACACTAGGCTTGGATGGGCCATAAATTAGTCCCAGAACTGGTGTAACAAGGCCAAGACAAGCCTGTTAGAAAGTGTTCCTCTACATTAGGAAAAGTTTATCTATTATTTGCACAAGCTCCTTGATTGAAAATTTATTTTTTAATTTCTTACAACATAAAATTTAGATGCTAATTTGCAGCGAGAGGAGCATATTGTTGCTTTATGATAGCCACTAATACAAGAGTGGGAATATATTAATAAGAACAAATAGTTGAACCTGTGTGCGAAAAAATGAAATAGGCAGAGTCCTATTAAGGGTTTCTTAAGCCCAAGAATTGGATTAACTAGTGATTGTAATGTTGCCTCTAAGCATGGGAAATTGAAGCCTCTAGAATTTATGATGGTTTTTTATATGAGGGCTATGACCCTTATAGGAAATTTCCTTGTGGTTAAAGGAATTTATCATGAAGTGATAAAATACTTGGAAGTAATAAATGTTTTCTTTAATGAAAACAACTAATTCATGTATGTATAACCCCTCATGACTAGGAGACTAATGGGAAATTATAAGGTCAATTTACTTGACCTATAATGAGTGAAAATTGTTGTTGGAGTAACCTAGTTAAGAAAATAAAAAGGAGTCTTTTGGAATATTCTAGTCCTCATGGAAGAGGTAAAGTGATATGAGAGAAAGAGCCATCTTATGATATTGCAGTCGTACTAAATATAGTTTATATACCAATTGATCTAAATTTTTATCGATGCAAGTGAATGAAAAATGAAAATATTTGCAATATGTCTTCACTGTAGGAATGGGTAAAATGCTTGGTGCACGAGGATATGTTGGAATGCATATGGAAAATATTGAGCATGCATATAACATGAATATAGACTTATGATGGCTTGTTATTGGGTGTAAAATATGGTGATGTCATAGATCATATGGTTAATGATCTAATTATAGTAGCATAAGTAAAATGTTTATGATATTGCTGGCAAGTTACTTTATGAGGATAAGGTAGAATGGTTAATTAAATGTTGTCCCTGAATGTGGTAAAGGAAGTGTTGGGGCATTTCTATATTACCAATGGGTCAGATTGACATACATATGTGGATGGTATCCATATAGGTATGTATTGGTATGCTTAAGTAACAATGAGCGGGAATCTAGAAAATGATTCCCTTGATTAAAATATCTGTTGACCAAGAATGGTTTGAGGCATGAAGATAATATAGATTGGTTGTCTTGTTTCCTTGGGCATTGTTGAAATTGTTGAGATTGTCATTTTAGGTTGTGGCATACTTTTATAGTAGTTGAGGTAAGAGTGTTTTATTATTGGTTGTTTTCATATAAAAGGGAAACATAATTATGAATATGTATGTGAGATTTTCCATGTGAATGACTATAATATCTCAACAAATAGGGCATCATAGTGTTAAGTATTCCTATGAGACTTCCATAAGAATGGTTGTAATATATCTAGGAGGGAGGATTTAGAGATCTAAAATGTCCATCTGTGTGAATGACATGGAAAAAGGTGCAAACAATGGACCGACATGCTGAATATTTATCTATGTTTGTATATTCTTGAGTGCATGGATTAAATGCATCATAAGGTTGCTCGGTATGAATATTGATATTAAGAAAAAATAAATATGAGTGAATGATACAAAAATGTTCAAGAGATGAACATGTATGATGTATGAGTATATGTGTACTAAAGGCATGATATGACTGCCTGAATAAGTGAAATGTAAGGCTAGAATTGTACTTGCCTGGATTGAATAAATGCCATGGATGCATGGTTGAATCTATTTTGAAGAGTCATGAATGTTTTCTTTAGAATACAAAATTGAGGGGGATGTGTTCCATTTCCTCAAGAAATGATAGTGTAAATTGATCAAAGAGTAAATGAGAAGGTATGTTATGTTGTCATCATAAAAGAAAACATGATTTTTGTTTTAAAGACTGCATGTAAATGATTGTGGAAAATCATGAAATAATTATTTTTTAATAGATACATAAAAGAAACTATAAAGTGTGCCTATGGTGGACACACACCCCACATGATAAAGCATGTGATAAAAGAACAATGTGAATTCCAATTGATGGAATAAATTTGCATGTGTGAAGGCACAATTTGAATGCATAATAGAGATGGATGTTGATAGTTCCTTGTGGAATATTGGGTAAGAATATGAAATGACAAAGATGAGGCTGTAGTGGTTTATATGCTATAATGAAGTTACATGATGAGACATTTCCATGTGGAATAATTTTGTGAGAAATATGTAAGGAGATTAGAGTCATAATCTTAATGCCTGCCAAAAAAGTAGACAATAGGCTACAAAGTCTGTTTGTAAAAGAATCCTGGAATACATCTTAATATATCATGCACGAGTAAAATATATGCAAATGAATGTTGATAAACATGATTTTCTCTTTGATGAATGTGCAAAATGCACTATTTCTTCATTTGTGAGAAAAATCTTGTTGTTGTAGCATGTTGAATTATCTAGGGAAGTCAAGATGAAACTTGGATGAAACTGCTCAAGGAATAGAGAAGGAAAATCCAAAGAGGGGAAGTTTGATCAAGAAAAGGAGGAGGAATGGAGAAACAATTTCCTTCCTGTGAAAACTTTTATTTTCTTAACACGACTATAAACCACAAAAGGGAACAACTATGAAAGAAAAGGAAAATAAACAAATTAATAAATATGTTTCAATGAATTGAGATTTGTTAAAATATGTTATGTGAAGAAACTGAGGCCTTGAAAATAATTCAGTTAAGCTAAATATTTCCAAACTATGTAGAAGGAGCTAGAAAAATTGAAGAGTCCCTTAAATACTCTCTTGTTGAGTATTGCATTTTTTATGAGAAACTTTTGTGTTGATGCATATAATTGTTTTGACATGAGAATTTTGATGGTTGCAAGACTATAGAGATATTTGAAAATTTGATTGTGGTTGCACTCATAAAAATAGTAAGGAATTATGTTGTAGAGTGCATACGAATATGCTGAGACAAATGCAAAATGTTTCTGCTGATATTGAATGCTATGACGCATGCATTTTAATTTAACATGAATGTGATAATGATAATGAATTTTAATTTAAAATTGTGATTGTGATAATGCATGCATGCGTAGGAAAATATTGGAGTTGTTGGGGAAGACAATTTCCAATGATGGAAAACCTCAAGCAGGAGATATATACAACAAGAATGTTGTTGAAATATTATGGAAGGGACTTTGGGGAGTCCTCATGAAACATCACTGATGAGGTAAAATAAAAAAAAGAGTTGTTGGTAGCCAAACGAGAATAGATATTTTTCATACCAGTATGGTATATGGTATGAAGGGATTGGGTAAAAATCCATTCTAAGATATTTTATTATCTTATGATAAGCAAGGGATTCTGAGTAGTTATTGTATGCCATTGATACCCAAGAAGAGTATGATTTAGGAACAAGGAGAATCTGAAGGATAGAGGGAGGATCCCATACTAGCCAAGGATGATTGATATCCTTGCAATAAAATTCATGAACAAAGTGTCATGAGTACTTTGACCAATAGGGAATTATTTAGAAAAACTGTGCTCATAAACAACACATTCATTAATGCTTAAGGAAATGCATGTTTGCATGAGAGGGAAGGCATTGGAATTCCCATTATCGAAGGAGGACCTTCCAACACTCTACTAGAGTTGTAGAATGGTAAAGAGAGGAATTGAGTGGCCATAAATGTCAGCACCCTATTTACCAATGATGAAAGAATGCTTGAATGCATTTATGTGAAACTTTAGTTTCATGTATGTTGATTTGATCTCATGATTAGTTGAAGTATGAAAACACAGTTTTTCTATAAATGTAAATGTGTATAAAGGAACCATGTGGTAAAAGGTTGGATGCGTTCCAACCCACTAAGGCAATGTTCCTAATATGAAAAGTACTAATCGAAAAATCAATGCAAGGGTGCATTGTGTGTGAATGTGTCCATGGACATTGGAACATTGATTAAATTCATTTTATGTTTGATTTAATTTTTAAAGGCTTGGTATACTGAAGTAATTCCTATGAAAGGAATGGTATTTCCTTTTTATTTTCTATCATGGAATAGATGCATGTGATGTAGTTGTTATTGTGAACAAATTTTGAAATTGATTGAAATCCACTGCAAGTGTGCAATGAAAGTGTAATGTTCATGAAAACTAACAATTTGTTTGGTTGTGTGAACAATGAATTGCAGTATAAAGAGTCTTGGATATGGAAGTTCTGTAATCACATAAGGAAGAACAAAAACTTGTTATATGTAAAATATTCAAACTACCTAGGGAAAGAAGTATCGATGTTGTGAAATCTAGTTCCTATATGGAAAAGATATGAAAATGAAAACGTGGAATCAAAAATATGTGGGTAACATAATTGAAAATAATTTTCATTGAAATAATGGAATCATGTCACAAGTTACCGCATGAATGTGATACAGGTGAGATGACAAGATCTGTCCATGAAGGACAGATGGTGGCTTTCAAGTTGGAAAGCATGGAAAAAAGTTATTGTTGTGACATGAGAACCCTGTGATAAGCCATTATCACCATAGAATATTTTGTGTTTTTGTAAAATAGGTCGGAGGGAGGCCTCGAAAGGGCAAGTCAGAGGGACTCATTGGTTGTAATACTTGATGAAGTTTTAGAAAATATTCTTGTGTGAGAAATCCTTGGCAAGGAAAGATGGATCACCTGAGGGAATGCATAACAGAGAAGGGGATGCTTGATCTTGGGCCTGGAGGGTGAGTGACCAAAAGGAAGAGGAGACTTTGATAATTTGCGTAAATTTTTGGTTTGGATCATGCACACAATGAGTATGTCAAGGAAACAATGAGCCAAGTTAGTAAGACAATTGATTGGATGTGGATCCATGAAATTGTACAGATAAGTATTGTGTTGATATGGATATTTCCTCTTGAGTTTTGAACAACAATAAAAAAAATTGAATTAAATTTTGATTAATATTCTTGTGGTTTAAAATTATTGTAGGCATGTGACAAAGGCCAAGAGTCTAGGAAAGGGACTATACTAGAAGAAAAGGAAAACCTTTCTAAAGCACCTAAAAGATGGGGGTATGAATGGTGTCATTGAGATGCAAAGAACACTGAGGATGATGTTCCTTTAAGGGGGAGGGGATTGTAACACCCCTTTCCCCCCCATATTGTAAATATAATTATATTATTTCTAGAATAATATGGACAAATTTGTTATGTGTGGATTTAGGGGAAATACTGAACCTTTGCTAAAGAAGGTAATGTGAATATTTTTGTTATTAATGTAAAAAGGAAAATGTTGAATAATTTTTGAAGGTGTTTCCTATATAAATTATGATGTCATGAGAGGGAATGGTTAGGGGAACCATTATTGGATGAGAATACCACTTCCATGTAGTACTCTGCTGAATTAAAAATGTTCAAACCCAAAATTGTTCTCTACCCCATAAAATTTTAATTACCTGTCGAGCTAAGGTTTGGTTGGTCCTCCTCAGAAATCGATGAGAGTATGGGAATAGTACACATTTGGAAGTTTTTGATCTGAACCATGAATTGGGGGATTTAACTCATGAAATCACTTTGTAGAAGGCACGAGAAAGAAGACAATCTTGGGTAGATAAGAGAGGATACACACGATTGGGTTTGGTGACAAAAATATGAATGGAGAAAAGTGTGAGAAACTCTTATGGTTATGAGAAAATAAATAAAAGTGAATAAATACATTTTCTTGTTGTAGGAAGCATTGACAATTGTATTCAAACTAGGAGGACAGATTGGGCTACAAAATTTTAGTGATTCGTTGAGAAATCATGAAGAAACTAAGAGGGGAAGTCACTGAGGGACTGCTAGGTAGTGAAAGGCATCCCATGTGTTGTGTATGATAATTGTTGTAGATTATTGTGGAAAGAGCATCCCCCTTGCTTGGTGGATTAAAGAATTGGTTTGTTGAGTCTCTGCAGATGAAGAAGAGTGGCCTTCATATTTTTCTCATTTGCTTAGTAGAAGGAACTTCCTCTCAAAAAATCATACTTTGTCTAGTGGGTGGACAACTATGAAAACACCAGAAAAAGTTGTGCTTATGCTTGGATTGAAAGTGACACACCCTTCAACAGTTGCCAAGAATTTATAAATTTTAGATAAGTCTTTTATGTGCCTTGTTATGCCACGAAACGTTTACTAAATATTATTAAATTAATGCACTAGTTATTTCAAGAGTTTGTCTTTTTATTCAAATAGTGGAAATGGAACTCTAATTATTTGGATGTGTTGTAGCTCAAAATGCCACTACTATGCTTTTATGATATTGGCCTACTCATTTACACATCTGCCAACCTTTTTTGTTGAGGTTCCTTCTAAACAAAAACACCTTTTTTCATGGTGTACGTTCCTTGCTACATGCGAAGACCACGTACATACACTAGATGCCTGGATGACAACTTGCGTATACTCTAAAACGTTGCAAAAATTAAAAAGTTATGCGCTTTCGGGTGGAATTTATGGGCTATGTCAAGTTGCACAGCCATATTACCTCATGTATCCCTTCTGAAAACTAATTAACCATATTTTCTCCATATAAAAGGGTCCCTAGGAGGGTCATTTGGATATGAAAGAAGATGCAAGTGAACTATGCCAAATTTTCTCCCTTCCATTCCAAGACTTTTGCATCTTGCTCTGAGTTTCATCCTCAACATTCCCTACCATTCATCCTCCTTATACAATCCATCATCTTTGCCTAGATTTTAATGTTGGTTGTGAGGATAGCATATTGGTAGCAGTGCACTTGGATTCAAAGTAGAGGAACCTAGGTGAGGTTTTTGGAGCGGTGTCGACAAGATTTAGGTTGTAACTACCAATATTGTTATCAATAAAAGAGAAAATTCTTTTCCGAAATCTGTATGTATTAATGTTTATACTTATCGATAATTTTCATGAATATCTAACCCTTTAGATGATATTTTTAGTTATGCATATGTTGTTATAGTTTGTTTTGTGAAGGTTTTTCAGGCTAGCTTTGGGAGGAGGCCTGCAATTTTGGAACGGACAACAAAAGGAAGGGATATACAATTGATGCAGGGACTTAAGCTACACATTTAGATATTCTCTCCCTTCCCTTTATTATCATTAGGTCTTGTTGGATTTTTGTAACATATAATCATTTCTATATTTTAAGGTGTCAAGGCTTTGCCTAGTCGCTAGACCCAGATTAGGGGTATTTTTCCCCATAGAGGAATTGGTGACTCCACTGGGGAGTCTCTATAGGGTATTTTTAGGAGTTTCTTTTTGGTTTCAATTCTTGTTGTTTATGTGATTTCCGAGTCTATAAGAGTCTCTAGTCACCTTCTAGGTGTTTCCATTTTTACTGATTTGGATAATCACTCTGAAATTTATCTCTTTTTTTAGTTGATTTGACATTATATGCACCATGTTCTATACCCATAATGTGTACATACATGCTTTGATTTATCCTTGAACAAATACATTTACATTCTAACTGTGTACAATAAGCATACTTGTTCTTTTGAAAACAAATTCAACAAATTTTATTTTGCTTCTAGGAAACTTTTAGTCTCTCAGGTCCTCCTGAGTACCAGAGACCTCTGTTAACTATTGTTGAGAGATATTTAAGTATCATATTGTCGATGAAATTGTAAAGATATCTCTTTTGTTTAGTTTTCTTTGTATTTTTTTGTCTTTTATCAAGGTTGAAGGTGTAGTTTTAAGATTTAGGTTCTCTTTTGGATTCTGGTGAATCCATGCTCTCTGGTAGTGGTTTAGGACCTAAGTGAGTCTTTGGTTCGTCCTCCTTCTCTCTTGTTAATATTTGAAGAGAAAAAATAATAGTTTTTGGTTATTTTCATTTCACAAGCATATAAAAAAGTTTAAAAAAGAATTTGTTTAGTTTCTTAACTGCATTTGCATGTTTGTTTGGTTGTAGTAGCTTAGGTTGTTTTTATAAAATAAAAGAGTTCTCAAACCAAAGTTCCTTCTTATATTCTTTCTTGAAATTTTTAAGTAGTTTCATTGCATTTGCAATGAAAAAGTATTCTAGGATAGATTGCATAGTAGGACCTTGGTTTTGATTTTGAAAAGTTTGCGCCTTAAATGTTAAAAGAGACAAATCTTCATTTGTAGGATGTAGTTTGTTTGCATTTGTATTTAAAGTAAAATTTTCTAAAATATCATTAACTCTTCTCTTTCATCTCTCAAATAACACCACAAGTTTCACTACTGAACCCATGAGTAATCGATCCACTAAAATTAACACTTAATGTTAAAATCAATTAGACTTTTTCATTTATAGAGTAGACCAATTAGGATAGGAGTTAGGGACTTGGATTAGGCGTGGAGAGGAAACTCTTCAATGCCGCTCAAATATAATTGAGAGTCTGAGATATGGAGTGTTTAGGTCCATTGTTCGTAAAATTTAGCCAGGACCCCCCTTTAACACAAGGGATAAACACAAGGTCATGTAAGGAAAGGTAGAGGAGATAACCCCTCCAAAGCAGGACCAAGCGTAGTTGGGATCATATTTTAGGGTCATTCGTGGGATTTTTATAACTACATTTGACTATGGAGCTTCATGGACCTCGAATCCATTTAGGATACTTAGTTGTATTCCGAAACCATTTTTTTTTCGTACCCTTGAAAGGCTTCAGAATTAGTTATCTTGCTCATACGATTTGCCCAAATTTTCATTGTACTCGCCTGATGACTGAATGAGAGATGAAAACCTAGTTTCCTTTTATAGGTACTCACACAGGTGGTTGTGGGGGTATGCCGTGGTACCTAGGAGAGACGTCGGACCATGCTTCGCAGAGTATACCCAGAGGGTGTTTTAGTGTTCAAGTTACACTTGCACCAATAAGTTTCTCTAGTATTGGTTGGTGTAACTATTCTTCCTGCCATTATATTGATTGCTTGATTTAGCTTTAGGGAGTTTCTAGTGTGTTCTTTGTTCTTATCCCCAGATTTACCTTAGAGTTTTAGTTGATCATTTCACAAAGTTGAATATCAACAGCTTCATCATTCACGTAGGCTCCAGGACCTTTTGTCGGTAACTTTGAAGCCACCACTGCCACCACCAAGGCGACGTTTAGATCCAAAATTGTCTTTCAAAGTACTGGTCCATAAAAAATTATGCTCGATCTTGTTCCTAGAGAATAAATTCTTGCACCAGAGGATACTATCATTTCATACCTCGAAGTTGAAGGATTTAGGCCCAAAAACCCTCCAATCATTGATCTTTCATCGCCAATCCTTGTTCAGATAGTCCCTCCTGAGGTGACTTCTCCTAATCATCGTCTTGTTAGACAATTGGATTAGGAAGCGATTAATGCTACTTCTGACGAGATTAATCATACTCCCATCCCAACCATGGGTGGAGGGGGTGTCATACCCCCTCCCCCAGCTTCAAATACAAGGAATACATCTATTCAGACACATACCACTTATGACAATGAAAGAGTCTCTTCCATGACTTCAACCACCGTTCATACTTATACCGTACATAATACGTCTGGTGCTCCTTTCACATATGGGATGTTGGGTTTTGAAAAAATCTCAAATTTAACATACTCTACTTTATATACCATTGTTCTAGGGTCAGGGAGTTGTAATGTTCCCTTACAATGATCGCTTGGGGGAAATTTTTCTCAATAGAATGCAGCCCCTTACAGTGGGGGTCATATCCCTCCTCCATCCTCCTCGCTCAGAGGTTCTTTTCAAAAACCATCCAACCTAGTGAAAATTACTTTTTTTTTAGTGGAGGGATTCAAGGGCCTCAATACTTTATGACTCTAGTTAGGTCTATGTGATTCTCTTTATTTGGTTCTTTAAAAAATAACTCTTTCTCTTCGTCTTCATTTCTGTTAGGGGGAAACCCATTCCTCAATCAACCTAAACCTATGTAAGGCTTTGTTCCTTCAAAGGGAATGATGACATGAGCCTCCTCCTCTCAAGGTATTGTAAATCCTTGGCAGGGTTCTATAATTGTGCAAGGGATGTCGATAAGGGGAAACCACACCCATGTTCAGTGGAACCTTGGACAAGGTTCAGTTCCTATGCCATGGGGATTGGTTGTGGGAAACCTCAACCAAGGTTTTTGGTATAACATGTAGGGAGAAATCCATACTTAAGGTATGTCATAAAACCATTCAAATCCATTGACTATGCAGACTAGTGCACAAGCCCCTTATATTGTCCAAGGAAACAATGGTTTTTACCAGAACCATGTTCAACATCTAATATTTTCTTGGCAACTTGGTGCAAGCCAAATTCCAGGTTCAACTTATCCTTTAAATCCACCTCAACACAGGTTACCCTTTCTGGAAACTCTTAATTTTCCAGACTTGTCAATTTTGTTAAATGGTCCTATTTTTCATGATCCACAGTGACCTTCTATGCCACTATGTTTCCCTCAGACATACCAAAATTTGAAGGAAATCCTGGTGAAGATCTGGGTGATCATGTTACAACTTTTAACTTGTGGTGCTCCTCCAAATCATTGAATGATGACTCTATAAAGTTTCAATTTTTTCATTGCACCCTCATAGTGGGTGATGCAAAGTTGTATATTGAGCTCAATGGCCCAAAGTACTCTTACTTAAATGATCTGGCGATGGTTTTCTTGAACCATTTTCAGCTGTCGATGAGATACGATGCTGACACAGAGTTGTTGGCCAATTTCGAGTAGACTACGGTCGTCGATATCTCCAACCATATCCAAGAATGGAATCATTGGATCAAAGTAAATTTCCCTCCTCCTTTTTTTCTCTACTGGTTCCTAATTTCTTTGGTGCCTTTTGTTTCTAAATACATCGCAACTTCCAATGTGTTTTTTGAGGAAGAGGCTATAATGAGAGCTCAAAAACTGGAATTGATTTATTCTCAATCCATATTGATGTACGAGATCCTTCCTGATGCACCAAATTCAACCTTTGACTTGAAAAACCGGAAGTTTGGGCCTCATGTCGATGGTATAGTAATATCAACACAAAACAAGCCCACAAATCAATTGTCCAACCAAATGAAAAAATTACCACTACAATAGGCTATGTCCATCCAAACTTCTAGTATGGCTTCCCTTGCCAACCACACATCGGAAGTACATAATGTGAAGATGAAAAAACCAAAGGAGAATCAACAGTCTGAGGGGAAAATAAAGGGAAAAGGAAAAAATGTTAAGGGGGGTAATGATAAAAAGGATGCTAACAATGTTGGTGAGGGAAGAAATGAGAAGAAAAAGGTTAATTTTTCGTGTAATCTTTGCATGGAATATAAAATTGAATCATAAGTCTCCTCAGATTGGGGAAGCCCAAAACCTTTTGGAATAGTAGAAGTATGTTGTGTTAACTAACCCTTTCCCTCAAGGGAATAATTTGGCACAAGCTTCCTCATCCATAACTGCTCTTGGGGGAAATCAAGGTTCCCCCATGCTTAATACAAATACCAGAGTCGTAAATGTATACATGATTAGATCATATGCTCATATTCACACCATGGTTCAAGATTATGCAATGTATGAATATTTTGAGAAGAGAGAATAAGATTCCACCCATCGGCTCCTCTTCATATTGAGAAGACTATGGGAGAAACAACAAATCACATCTCCAAAGGTGTATTTAAGAAAGATTCTAATAATCCAAATGAAAGGGATTCTAAAAAATATTTTGTAGTTGAAGATATTGTGCAAGCCCCTTGTGTGATGTCTGCTTTGGAAGTTTTCCAAAGTTTTCCCTCATAGAGACAATAATTATTATCTTATTTTCGTGTTGTTGAGCTAACTAACTCGAGAGCTATATTTTTTCACCCTTCCGATCACAAACCTCATTTTCCTTACAACAACGCCTTCTAGATAGTAGTGTTTTATGTCAAGAAATGGTTTACATGAAATATTTTTCACACTGCGGTAGACAAGGGTGCATCGACTTGCATTATGTCATTGGCATGTTGGAATGCTATTGGTCAGCCTGAGTTGTCTCCAACTCCTACATTGTTAACTTCATTAGATGGTCGTTCTTTTCGACCACATGGAATAATCCCCTCCTTCCCCATGCATTTGGAGGGAAACATTGTGTGGGTTGAGGTCAAATTATTCGATGTGCCTATCGACTACAACCTTTTGTTAGGATGAAGTTGGACTTATGCAATGATAAAGTTTGTATCCTCCATTATTTTTGTACTATGTGTTTCTCATGAAGGTAGGATAGTAATCATTAATTAGTTGTCCTTCTCTCGTCTTGACCCTTCATCAGGGGAATCCATGGTATCGATGATTGATAACCAACAACAAGATACCATCAACTTAGGTTCAGGGATGATTTTAAGGATGGAAATTTATTTTAAAATGTAGAAACCTTGGAAAATACTACTAATCCTTCATATGCCAACTATAAATGTTTGGCGATATTTTTGTAAAAGTATTCAAATTTCTAAGGATTTTATATAGTTTTTATAAATTTTTGGCGATTTTTAAGGTAAAATAATTTTATCCTATAGAATTTGGGCAAATAATTTTTAAAATAGTGAATCTCATTTTTGGAAAAACCATGGAAAATTAGCCCATGAGCGAAATTTAGCCCCTAAAATCATCCATGCTTAGGTTCTAGACTATTTCCATCTTTAATGGGTACTTTTGATTTTCCACCACCTTAGAATGATTTTAAGTTTATTTCGACTATCCCTAATCATCCTAAGGCTACGATTTTCTAGGTAGCTTCATTTTGAACAACTTGTTTTAATGATCCATGGACTTTACGTTCCCCATTGTATGTGATGGAAGGGGTAGGGAATCCTATCATGGTTATGCTCCTATCCACAACTGAGGTTGTGTATAGTATCGTTCAAAAAACCTCGACCAACTCTGATCCAGTTCCTCCTTAAGGGCTAGATCCTGTTCTAGAGCCTATTTGGACTCACGAGTCTCTTACTTCTCACGATCCTTTGGAATTTGTATTTCCCTCCAAAGAGGCGATTTTAGAGGCAATGATGGGTCTTGATAGAACTTGGGATGATCTTCATCATAGATCATAATTTTTACCCGAGCTTAGTAGACTGGAAGCAAGAGAGTTTACTATGACCATGAATGGATATGTCACTCGTCATGTTAATGCTTTGGTGATGAACGAGGTATATAATGAGGGAAACATGGAAAGTATAGTTTAGACGATTCCAATTGATATCTTCAAAATCCTTGACGTCATTGAAAACATATTCATCGGAGAAGATTGTTCCCCCGAGGAGATTCATGTGTACATTGAGTTATTTAAATAATTTAACAATGTTTTATTCTCGTCTTACAAGGAAATTCTAGGCATTGACCCTCATATTATTAAACACGATATTATAACTTATCTTGATCCTAAGCTTGACTGGAAGAAGCTTTGCCCAGTCAACCCTTGGAAGGCAGTGAATATTAAAGTTGAGGTAGAGAAATTGATTAAGGTTGGTTTCATCTATCCAACTCAATTGATGGGAATTGGTGTCAAACCCTATTCCTGTAAACAAAAAACAAGGTACAATTCCCATGTGCATGGATTTTTTTGATATGAACACATAATTACTGAAAGATAACTTTCCTACCCTATTCATTGATCAAATTATCGATGAATGTGCATGATGTGAAGTCTTTTATTTTTTGGATGGTTTTTCAAGGTACAATAAAATTCATATCATGCCAAAGGATCAACATAATACTACTTTCATATGTCATTGGGGTACATTTGCATATAATAAAATGCATTTTAGCCTAAAAAATGTTGCAGCTACTTTCCAACAGGCCATGGCGTTTTCCTTCCATGACCTGAAACATATAGTCAAGGAATATCTTGATGATATTGCATCATGTTCTCATAAGAGATATGATCATCCCGCTCACCTTTGACTTATTTTTGAGAGGTGTCACTACTACCAGATTTTCCTGAATCCAAACAAGTGTAATTTTTGTGTTACATTGAGACTTTTCTTGGGTTTTATCATGTCCACCAAAGGGATAATGGTTGATCCTCTTATGATTGAGGCAATAGATCAATTTCTCCACTCGTACACATTTCCCCAACTTCAAAGTATTAAAGAGAAAACTAACTTCTTATGGTGACTTATTGCTAACTATGTTGAAATAACAAAAGGGTTTATGCATATTCTGAAAAAATGGGTCCCTTTCTTTTGGGATGAAGTGGATAAGTGCTCCCTTTTGAAGCATTGAAAAGTGTCTTGATGTATTCTCCTCTGCTTATCCCTCCTGATTATGGAAATAATTTATTTTTATACTTTTCTACAATAGATTCCACGATCGATATGGTCTTGGTTTAGGAGGATGATGCGCTCCAAGAACACATTATATAATACCTAATCTAAGGCTTAGTCGGACCAGAACTTAACTATACACATGTTGAGAAACTATCTTTGGAAACTGTCTGCACTGTCCAAAGATTTCATCATTATATTTTACTTTGTAAGACCACCATTGTAGCCATAGTTAATCCTTTTCAATATGTGTTGACACGATGAATCATTGATGGGAATATTAGTAGGTGAATCATTATTCTTCAAGAATTCGATTTGGACTTTTTCTAGGCGAAGTCTAAGAAATATTTGGTCTTTGCAGAATTAATTTCAGAATTTTCGATTGAGAGTGGAAGTGATTTTACTAAATATTGTTTGATCAATGAGTATCTCTTTCTTATTGCATCTTCTAACTCTTGGTATGGTGATATACTTGTGTATATTCAGACTCTGAAGTTTCATTCCTCTTCTTATTGTGATGAGCATCGATAGATATGCCATCAAGCACAAAATTAACTTATCATCAAGGAGTTGACTATGTTCTTCGTATTTGTCTTAATCATGAGGAGGCGAATCTTGTGTTAAACAACTTCCACACTAGAGAATGTGGTGGTCACTTGTTTGGCTTGGAAAAAACCCATAAAATTATTTGTGATGGATACTTATGGCCCTCATTAATCAAATATTTTATAGAGACTGTTAATAAGTTTCACCAGTATCATATCTTCTCTTGAAAGATGTGGGCACACCCTATTCCTATGTTTCCTGTTATTATTGTTGGTCCCTTCACTAAGTGGGGAATTTATTTCAGTACATGCCATAGATATTTTTCTAGGGTGAATCATTATATCATTGTGGCAGTATACTACTTCACCAAGTGGGTCGAAGCCATGCCAACATTTAGTAATGATGGGGAAACAACAACACTTTTCATTTTCAACCAAATTGTCGCTAGGTTTGGTATACCAAAAGGGATTTTCACAAACCATGGAAGTCACATTCAAAATAATATGAGGTCTAAGTTAACGTCAAATATAGGTTTTAATAAAGAACATTGATCACCCTATTATTCACAAGATAATGGTCAAGTGGAGGATGTCAATAAGTCTCTTAAAACTATTCTCCAACAAGAAATTAATTCATCCAAGTCGAGTTGGAATTTGATGTTATATTAAGGACTTTCGGTATATCAAACTTCCTTCAAGAATGCTACACGTTTATCTCCTTTCCAACTTGTTTACAAGCTCCAGGTAGTATTTCCTATAAAGTGTCATATTCCTTCTCTCAAGTTGGCAGTGGAACTATTTCCCAACACAACTACGCTCGAAGAGCATCTTATCTATCTCAAGCAGCTTGATGAACAACATCGGGATGAAACCTTTGATAACGAGGTTCATAAATGACATGTCAGCAATCAATATGATCGATTGGTTCACCCCAGAGTTTTCTTCAAAGGTGATATTGTATTGGTATTTGATCAAGATAAATATCCCTTGGGCACAGGAAAGTTTAAACCCGTGTCGTTCAGACCGTTTATTTTAAAGAATTTTTTGGAAAAAGGAGATTATGAATTGGTTGAATTCGAAGGTAATGTGTTTCTTGAGAAAAAAAATGGGCTTGATATTAAGAAGTATTATTCTTAGGTTGGTCACCTCAGTATGACATCTTGTAAATAGTGTATATTTTTATCTATACATTTTAGTATCTTTTTGTTTTATGGACGTGTAGTTTATTGTGTTTTTGCATTGTGGAAGATATCAAGTGAGTCTCAGGTTTATGTTGGGTTCACAGATGGTGCTATCCGACACACTCAGAGGTTCACTTCCACATCTTGGGTGATCTCCATGCCCACTGGTTAGCTGGTATCTTCTGGAGGTGTTTTTCTAGGAGAAGCAACCAATAATGTTGTCTAGTACAATGTTGTAATAGAATTACTACATGATGCCTTGTCACATGGTATTTCCCACATTTGGGTTCATCTAGATTCTCATTTGGTAGTGTCACAGTTAAATGGAGTGTACCACATCCAAGATCCCACCCTTCACCGATGATTCCTTAGGGTATGTCTCTTGGAACATTATTTTTATTATATTACATATATTCACATTCCTAGGAGATCTAATCAATTAACTAATACATTGGAAAATGATGTTTTAGATTGCCATATTTCACACACATACACACACATGTAAATCTATTTGTACAAAATATGTTTACTCCATAATGAAAAAAAGATATGTATATATAATGTGTCCAAAAAGTGTTGTCACAATACAAAATGTGGGCCATAGCCCTCAAAAGTGTCACATATACATCATTGGGATTAATCCCTCAATAAATAGAGAGATACAAAAATGGGTGCTCTATCACACATGATGTCCAATACTAGTCTAATATCTATGCCTATTGGCCCTACCATAATTTACTACGAAATTGGCCAGATGCCAGAATAACTGGACCCATTCCCTAGGTACTCCCATGAGATGAGGCTGCATAGATGGTGGCATATCCTCGATCTCTTCCATCGACACACTCTAGGTGAGGGACATCAAGTTCCTTTCTACCTGCCTCAGTACTTTCTCAGCTTCTGTTGATGATGGACATACTACTTTTGAGGTTCCCCTTGGTTGGGCCTGCTCTCATGGATGACGCCTAGTCTAGGGGAGGTCTGTTGGCCGCACTGGTCCCACATATATACATAACATATTTTTTTAGTTATTACCATGGAATTAACAAAAACATGTTTTTTTTCTCAGAAACATAATTAAAAATTTAAATATATATATATAAGAGTATGTACCTATCTCACCATGCACTGCATGAGGGGGCCTAGGAATATCAGGGTCTCTTAAGAAACTGATTCCTACATAGGGATAATCCTCGATGGCTTGAATCTGTCATCTCCACCAATTGAAGAACTCATTGTCCTATGACTCTTGTACTCCCCCTGCTACCTTGTGTGGCATCAAATAAACCCATTTACATGATGCTAGATAAGTGGCTAAGCGACCTCGGACGCTCTCCTCCGGGATTATGCCGAACACTCTTTAAAAGAAGAATGCATAAATCATTTTCGTGAATCCAAAGTTTGTTGATACTGAGAGGGGGCTGAATCAATATCAAGTACAATTTAAAAACCTTTTTCAACTTATACTTAAACCATTCAATTATATCGAATGAGAAATGAACAATAGTATAAGAGTTACACCAATACACCACAATACACCATGCACAATATATAAGAAATAATCAATAGTTTTTGTTCAAGGGAAGTAATGACTTCCAAAGGTAGCTACAGCTTCCAAATGTAAAGGGAGGGATAAACCTCCAGGAGGAAGATACAATCCTCCAATATCAAGAGATATTTTAACTCTCTATCCTTGTCCCTTCCTTCCACCCAAGAATATATTAGAGATAATAAAACTTTACATTAAATCATCACCATCAACCAATCATCACATAGAACCTGATAATGCTTTCTGAGACTTCTTCAATTTCTGCAATTATTCAATTCTTGGAGTACTATGATCCTATAGATAATGTTACTCAATGT
>ML796960.1:2742-40180 GCA_009831015.1 Picea engelmannii | reverse complement strand
CACTTTCTTATTTTGTAATTATTTTCTTTAATTATTTTTCAGGGCCTACATGTACTTCCTTTTTCAATTCACTTTGTCATCTTCAAAAATTCATTTCTCCTCAACCATGAGGATCCATGTGATGTGCCACATACCACCGGAAATGACATGATGTATACTATCCATTCATGGGTGTTGTATATGCATGTGCATTTTTCTTCATGTCCAAATACCTTTATCAATCTTGCGGTCCAAAACCCATGACTAGGGTTGACATCAATGACAACAATCAATCTTCCAACAAAGTTATTATTCTTTCTTAGTGTACACTCTATCAACTGTATTTTCATATAGTTGAGCGTCATTGTGCTCCAATCGAATATCACCAGTTGCATACACTACACTGCACAATGCATCTGAGCACAAGAAGCCTGATGTAGAGTAGTGGATCTAGTAATGCACCCAATCAAGTAAAGAACCTCTCTCAAGCCAAGATTATTAATATTATGAATGGGGACTTGAGATCCCATTTTTTCCATGTTGGCCTCACAATACATATCGACATAATGGTTTATGTGATATGGCCCTGGAGGGAAGGTTTTCAAGTTTACTGGATCACCCCTCCTAGAGAGACTAATCAAGAAGTAGATATCTTCAGTGGTGACTGTCAAGGATTGGCCTTCTATCATAAAGGTTTATGCATCAGGGTTCCAATACTCAACAAGGTGATTCAATAGTCTTGGTTGGGCCCTCATGAATGGACAACGAAAAAATTTCCACAACTCACATTGTTTTAATATAGCCATAGTTGTAGGGTCCTCTTCGACCATTTGGTCAACTTCCTCATTCTCTCTCTCTCTCCAATGTATGTACATCATGAGTCATGAAAATTATTTGGATTTAGTGCCTTTTTTTTCTCATTTTAAAGCGAATGTATGTTCCCTATTTTGTAGACAGCTGCAGATGTACATGCTCTGATTTTATCTCAGCATGCATACATCCACACGCTACACATGGACAACACATGTACGTGAACAATCATGTTTAATTTTAGGGCACATCGCAACCAAATTCCTCTAAAAAGCATGAAAAATGAATTAATTTGCAAGAGAAAGGGAAGGGTGCTTACTTGGTTCAAGAACGACTCAATTTTATCCATTGTTTCTCTCCCAATGTGCAATTGACGAAAGAGGTTTTTTTCTATTTTTGGGTTTTTGTCAAAAGAAATGGTGAAAATGACCCCTTTCACCTCTATTTATAGATATTTTTACCCTTTGGTGACCTAGTTTTTCCCCTTTTTCTTCCCTATGGTTTTTTCGTTGGATGTTTTGGTTCTTTTTGGAGATCTTTTGGTCATTTATAAGTCTTATGTGTTTCAGATTCGATATTTTTTTATGCATGGGTACTACTTATATCATCTTGTGACAAAGTTACATTTTCTCCATTTCAATATAGGGTAGGATTTTACCGCCTTACATTTTTCATTTCATTGATGATTTCCACTTTGTCATAGGGTCAATCCCACCGAAGTGCAACACAAAACCTTCTATGTTGCTTTAGAAATTTTGTAATTAGGTGGTAGAGCCTTCCTCTCCATGGATTCCCTAGATAAATCCTTGTCTTGCATTATGGAATCCATGTTTTGAGTCTTTTGTAGGCTTGGGAGTCCTTTTAGTCCCACCATGAATTTTTGTTGAAGCCTCATCCTCCTTCATATTTTTTCTAGCCTATACCCAAGGGACTCTACAAGAGCATGGTTTGTCTTCTTTCATGCTCACTTAAACTATGAACGTGAAATGTATCGAGAAATTATTTATCCTTTTCGGCGTCGTTTAGATTACATAAGAAAAGGATCCCCCCTAGAGTCCTCATTTTTAGGCCTTGGAGATTATTTAAGAAAAGGAAACCCGTTGGATTCTTCTTTAAGACCTTTTAAAACTCCGTAAATAATAAAATATCACCGAGTGACCTTGTTTATTTCACACTCATTAATTGGTCCAGAAGGAACATCTATTTGGCATAACTTTAACCCTTTTTTCGTCCAATAGATTACCCAGGAAAAAGGTACACCTTGGGAGATATGTCTTGTAGGGAGAGTTCTCCTAAGTTATGTTTTATACCTTTTTAAGATCAGGGGACTAAATTTATGAAAAATGAGGAGGGATTCCATAGTTAAGCTCTTTTCAAACTTCTTAAAATTGAAAATATAGTCAAGTGATCTTGTCTCTCTCACACTCATTAAAATGGTTTTGAAGAGATGTTCTTTCGGTATAAGTTGAACCCTTTTCTGGACTGATTGGACTATGTATGAAAAATGATTACTCTGGCCCTAGTGACTAGAAGAGTTCTCCTCGGTATGATTTTATTCTTTTTCGGGCCCTCGAGACTAAAATTATGAAAATGAAAACTCTGGAGTCTTCTTTTACTGGTTTTTTAGACTCTCTAAAAGTAAAAAACTGTGGAGCTGGCCTTCTCCGGGCTTGTGAAAATTTACATTGGAGGAGTCTCATTGTGTCAATAAAAAAATCAAATTACATGTCTCACTCTTGCATCTTTGTCCTAATGTTCGATCCACTTTTCTTCTGCTAAAAATTTAGAAGATTCCATAAGTGCAGGCCTTGCAACATTTTTTCCTTTGTGATCTAATACCCTGACCCATGGAGGAATTTTCCCGAGTGTCCATATCCTGCACATGTCTCCTTGCACTTAGCATCGGTATGTTCCATGGGCTTGGAACTAGTTTACTTTCCCACGACAATCATTAATAATTTGTAACATAAAGTCCTTTTATTCATTTTCAAGCTAATTAAATATATGGAAAAGAAAAAAATTATTCCAAAAAGAGAGGATGGGAAAACATTCTCTTTTATTGGAAACAATCTAGTTATGCTTGGATAGAGAACATCCTTAAGTTTGTTCTGCAAAGCACTGGGATTTAGTATGGCCTTGAAAACAAAAATATCATTAAATAGAATTGTGTCGTCCTTCATTTGGTTTCTCTTCCAAACACATGGAGAGTTTGTGGTGCCTCCCGTGCCACAAGATTATGTCAATAATATGATTCCTGAGTCTTTACATATGTTTTCTCTTGTCCAAGGGAATGCATTACAACCTAAGTCATCCATTATGCAATAAGTCTCTTGACCTTCATTATCCGACCATCCCAAGAGTCCTGTCAAGTTTAAATTCAGAATCAATGAAGTTTTGTGCCTGATAATCAAGATACTCCAGTGTTTCCATGATGGCTTGTTGAAGACATCAGGATAGTGAATGTTACACTCCTATTATACTCCTACCTAATTTGTGAAGATAATGAATATGTTCCTTGAGTTTTTGAAGCTATCACCTCCAACTATAGGCATTGATTCCTTCTTCAGATTCATATCACATTGTATTTTTATATCTTCTAATGATTTTGAGATGTAGATCCACTATGTATTATTCGTGACTACAATACATACTAGCATACACATTAGTCACGTGGCCATGATTATATATATGACATTGATCTACAATGTACTTGATTGGAAGCCATGCTTAGTTGTCAGAGGTATTGATATATCCACCTCGATGATTATTATTATTATTTTGTAGATGATTCACTCATGAATACTCCTTTGGGATCACTTGAGTCGGTGCATTACAAATTTTTAAAGATGTTGTAATGTATTTTGGACATCAGATGCTCTTTTGACCTCACACATTACGAGGCATCTGTTATAGCTCAAAATACCACTACTATGCATTTCTGATATTGGCCTACTCATTTACACATCTGCCAACATTTTTTGTTGAGGTTCCTCTTCAAAAAACACCCTTTTTCATGCTTTACGTTCCCTGATACATGTGTAGAGCACATATGTGTGCTAGTTGCATGCCTAACAACCTGTGTATACTCTAAAAAGTTGCAAAAATTAAAAACTTTCATGCATTGGGGAAAATTTTATAGGCTATGTCAGGTTGAAAAACCATATTACCTCATGTATCCCTTCTTAAACCCAGTTAACCATCTTTTCTCCATATAAAAGGGGCCCTAGGGGGGTCATTTGGATATGAAATAAGAGGCATGTGAACTCTACCAAATTTTCTCCCTTGCATTCCAAGCCTTTTGCATCCTGCTCTGAGTTTCATCCTCAACATTCCCTACCATTCATCCTCCTTATACAATCGATTCTCTTCCCCTATATTTGCATATTAGTTGTGAGGATAACATATTAGTAATAATGACTTGGATTCAAACTAGAGGAACCTAGGTGAGGTTCATCGAGCAACGTTGGAAAGATTCAGGTTGTAACTTCCAATATTGTTATCAATAAAAGAGAAACTTCTTGTCCTAGATATTTATGTATTTATGTTTATATTTATGGATGGTTTTCATGAATATCTAATCCTTTAGATGATCTTGGTAGTTATGCATATGTTTTTATAGTTTTTTCTATGGAGTTGTTTTAGGCCAACTTTGAGAGGAGGCTTGCAATTTTGGAACGAACAACAATGGGAAGGGATCTATGACAAATGGAAGGACTTAAGGTACACATTTCAATCTTCTCTCCCTTCCCTTAATTATCATTAGGGATTGTTGGATTTCGGTAAAATAGAATCATTTCTATCTTTTAAGGTGTCAAGGATCTCCCTAGTTGCTACACCCATATTAGGGAGATTTTTCCCCATAGAAGGATGACTCTGAATTTGAAATAGGATATGGGAGAACACATTGTGTGTTGATTTTCTCCTTGTCTTTGTTTGGAAAGGGAAGTTGTTCATAATTTTTTGTCACTCAAATTATGAATATATTGTTGGATGGCCACTAATATTAATTTATGTGGCAAAATACCCAAGTATTAGTACGGTCGAGCCACTAAAGTCCTCACAGAGAAGCTTGGAAATTAGGAAAATGCAATTTCTGTTAGGAACTTGGAGGTTGTGCATATGGCTTTGGCCTCTCTGTTGGTTTGGAAAATCAACTAGACTTAGAATTTGAAGGAAGTTCAGACCCTTGTTTGGCGTTAAGAAAATAAGCCAAATGTTAAAGAGAGGCAAATTATTTTAAAATAATTAATAAGAAAAGAATGGTAAATGAAAATGAAAATTGGAAATAAAATGAAACTTGTAATTTAATTCATTTTGATTAATTATGTTTCATGAGTATATGGTAAGGAAGGAATTTCTATGAGGAAGTGCATAGTAAATTAATGTCCAAAGGATAAAGAATTGGAAATAATAATTATCCCTTGGAAATAGCAAAGAAATACAATAAAGACAAGAATATAGTAATTTATGGTAAAACAATAGTTTTACCATGGTGGATTTTATTTCCAAGAAATGTAATATTATAGGAAAAGAATTAAACAAATAAACATTGCCCAAATTTATATATGTATCTATATACCTATATGTTTTTTGGGAAAATTTGAATGAATGGTAAATACCAGTAACCTCTGGTAGATTCCAAAGTTACCAATTAAATATTTCAATAGTTTGGACAATATCTTGAGAAAGTATATATTAAAAGAATGTCAATTTCTAGTCTCGTGCATGAGAAATGAGAAGTTTGGAATTCCTTTCTCCTCTGTGCAAAGGAATGAACCCTGCCAAGCTTCATAGCTTCTATATTTTTTCTCTACATAGGACACTCTTTGAGGAGTTTTGGTAAATATATTCTTTGATTGATTAAAGGCCTGGAAAAAAAAAATTTCATTCTCTTTCTCAACCTATATGTATGTATGTATGTATGTACACACACACACACACACACACACATATCATTTGTAGTTTTACCTTCATAGGATGGAGATGATAGAACATGATTAGAGTGCAAAGAGAAAGGGATGGGATCACATGATCTGGGAGTGAATAGTTCAGAGTACGATGACCAAAGAATTACCAGGTTATGAACATTTTATAATATTAAAAAATTAATATTTTTGGATTTGACCATTGGAGTTGACCATCAAAGGAAAGAGAGAGGAGAAAAGAGTTGGAGTGTGATGGGAGTTGACCATCGGAGGAAAGAGAGGGGAGCACATGGTCGGAGTGAAATGGGATTTGACCATTGGAGGAAAGAGATGAGAGCACACGATTAGAGTATGATGGTGTTAATTATATATATATATATATATATATATATATATATAAAATATTAATACAAACTTCTTTTTGATATTGGTTGCTGGAAAAAAAAAGAGAAAGGCGCATGTGAAAGAGGTGCGAAATAGTTGATCTGTATATAATGTTAATTTAGATGCAAAGTTATAAGCCACGGCTTGTCATTTGTTTTTCAATCAAGGTGAATAAACCTAAGTGTATTATAGTTAATTAATTATGTTATAATATAATATGAATATGTTATAATATAATTAATTAAATTATAAGATAATCATTATGAGAGTTGTATTTGAATTAATTCCAAAAAGCCTTTTTGGAACATGGAATTCCCAAGGGAAAGAGAGAGAAAGTAAATAATCATTAATTACCAGGATGGTATATTAGGATAATTAAAAATGTTCTTACCTGAGTATTTAATTAATTAATATTAATTATCGCTTATGATGATTAAATAATTTAATATTTAAGCTTGGTATTTTAAGAAAATATTGATTAAGGAACTTAATCGATTTATAAGAAATGACCAAGTGTCAAACTTTGGTAGAGTGAGATTTTGTACCCTATGGTGATGTGGAAAATCGTTATGGGTCCACATTTCAAGTTGATATTGAGCCACATGTCACGCTAGTAGATAGGTGCACAATGGAAGCAGTGAAAAATATGTGAGGGGAGATTCAATCTCATCCCTATATCTCCAAGGGCCCCACATAATATAAGTAAAAATAGAGCATGAGAAGAGTCAGTAAGTTTCGTGCGAGTTAGAAAACATGAGGTAATTGGAACCGTTGATCTCCCAAACCTGAGGGACGTTGGATACGTAGGGTATATTTATCATAGTGTGTGTAGTTGGAGAGAGTTTGTTGTATTGGATTAGGTGCAGGAAATACGTTAAATTCGATTGGAGGACTCTAATTAAGAGGTGTGATATCCTCAAATTATTAGAAATTAAATTCCAAGTTGAATTTACAACTAAAATTTCCATTTATGGAAAATCTGAATTTAGAAATAAATTTCCATATATGGAAAATTCAAATTTAGAATTTTGGATTTTGTAATTATTATTTTAAGACTATTGGGAAATGTTTTGACTTTCCCAACTATCCTCTTTTGATGGAAACATGTATGAGAAAAACTTTTCAATAAATTAAATGCTGGAAGACAAATGGAACAACCAGGTAAACAATAGTTGACTCTGACTCCACAAGTGGGGAACATGTTTGAGTTAACTCAGAGCTAATTTTTACAAGTGGAAGAAGTTGAGTTTTGTGAGTATCATCCTCTAAAAATTAGGGATTTGTAAAGCTATGAATTTCCCCAAGGAGGGAAAGGAATGAAAAGTCATAGGCACAAGATAAATACAACATATGTGGGAGGTAGGACGTTTCTTAGTATGTTGGGGATTAAGGAATATTTTGTTTTTATGAACACATATGATGTGAGGAAAAACATATTTATGATCTGTTGAAAGTGACAGTAGCTAAGGAGTATGACGTAGTTCTCCCTTATGGAGTCATGGTCAGGCTAGGGGATGATCGAGACAAGTGATCGTGATTGTTCTGATTCTACGGTTGGGTGGAATGTAGTTGTTCCATTTTTTTCCCAACATCAGTATTCAAATATGTATCTCACCTATGTTGTTTTATTTTTATGGTTGATGTAATATTGTGGATGTTATCTGGTTGATAATAGGTTTTATATTTTATACATATAATAAAAATCCTTTTTAAGTGGAATGTATAGCCATGTTAGTTTTGTGGCTTGCCATTGTGTAAAAAATACCTATAGTGACATTTGATTAAGGTTTTGTATATATATATAAATATAGGAATTGTGTATATGTGTCTATTGGCCATGACAGATCTATTTTACTGATTTTTGTTCATTCCTATACATAATTAAGTATTTCAGAAAGAAAAGTATAAACAAACTGTATTGAATTTTCTGCTACTATGTTGAGTATAAAGAATAAAAGTCCCAAATACATTCTTTTATCACTAGTAAATTTGGGTCATTTTGCGACGTCTCTTTCGACACTCTTGCAACATTATGTTGTGGATATTGTGACGAATATTGGGTCTCCCAAACGTCACTTCATGTGCCGTAGCAAGTACGATGAACTTGAAAAAATGTCACAAGAGCGATGACCCAAGGAATTTGTCACAATCCCGAAAACCAACATTGGTCGTCGCAATAAAGACAACCAACGGTTGGTGTCACACGAGCGAAAAAGAAGGGATATCATCACAAGAGAGAAAAAGAAGGGATATTGTTGCAAGAGAGAAAAAGAAGGGATGTGATTGCAAGAGCGACAAGGTAGGGATATTGTCGCAAGAGAGACAAGGAAAGGATATTGTCGCAAGACAGACAACTGCAAATATTCTTGCGACGAATTAGCTATACTATTGATGAAAAGGATATCATCGCAAGAGAGACGAATTAGATATACTATCGATGAAGAACATTCGTTGATAGTACAACTAAATGGTCGCAATAATATTTACATTCATCGCTCTTGCGATGCCATATATTTATTAAAAAAAAATGATGTCTTTGAAATTGATGTCATTTCTATGTGCAACCAATGGTTATAATTACGCCGAAAGGTGTACACCTATTGACAATGGGCACAATTAATGATCTTTTAATCTTAAATTCTAATCTAATGGCTAAGCATTGAAGATTCTGGCATATTCTTAGTCGTCCTCCAAAATCAATGCGTCAGATTTATTGTTCATAATTTCCTTGCATTTATGAAGACATCCGTTAACATGTTTACTTTTTTACATTTACCTAATCACATTATAAATTTACTGTAAATATATATAATTGCCAAACCACGTTTATATCATTAAGAAACACTGTGTACACGTTTCATTTTAGTGGCAATTATTCATCATTCATTTCTGATATCTAAAAATTCCGTTTGATGCCAATTAGATTTTTTTTTTAATTTAACTCGAGATTTTAACTGGATGAGAAATTTTACTAGGCTGAAAGTTTTTACTGTGCCGGGAGTGTTATTAGCCACTGATACCTTTCGGCGTTCTCCAGCCCCGAGTCGGTTGTGCTAGTATAATTAGAAAATTCTACTTGATATGGATGCATGCCATATATTATGTGGGCCTTTGAGGACTACACTAAACATTTTTTCATTAGAAAAAAATCCATCGGCCTTCAAACAAACATTAGTGCTTTATTATTTTTATTTCTATATATATCCATTGTTGGATTTTGCAAAGATGTGCTACAATGGTTTGAACAAAGGGTAGGGAAAGCTTGTTGTCACTTGTGGAATTGTTGTTCCAATTATTTGTCTTGCGGTTTCCACTAAGAGTTTCACTTTCTAAGACACCATATGGGTGTTGAACGAGATGAATATGAATATTTGAAATTCTTACTAAAGATCATGTTAAGGTGATGGAATCAACAATAATAACTCTCAAAAAGTCGATCCAAGTGATACATTAGATTCCTCATTAATAATAGATATTATATGTAAATAATCACCAAGAACATCGAAAAATCATGAAGGCCTTCACCTTGATATAGTAAACTAGACTTCTTTTCAAGTCCCAAGTTATAAAAATAAGATTAAAAATGGAGGTCTCTCTCTCTTTCAAGTTATGAAAATTAAGTGATACTAGCATGAATTAATCTTTGTAGAGAGGGTGCATATTCAAGAAGAGGAGATTTTGTTTATCTATATTGTGCCAATTCTATAGAATACCAATGTCTTTCTGTCAAAATGAACTTTTAACTCCTTGGATCAATGATTATTGTTGACATTTGGGTTTATATCGGTAGTTTAATATTGGATAGAATCTTAAAAGAGATGGGTTTTTTAAATCATTTGGTTCAAATGCAATTGGAGGAATAAAAAATGAAGTAGTGAAGAAGGTTGGTGGGAGCAATCTTACAATGTTTTGGATGAGATGGTGTCCAAGGGCTACAATCCTAATGTTGTAACATTTACTACATTAATGGATGGTCTTTGCAAGAATTAATAAACATTGAGGAGGCCATTATGGTTCTTGATAAGGTGGTTAAGCATGAATGTTCCTCAAAATTTGTCACTTAACAACTATTGGGCTCGAGATATCATCACTTTTATGATGGTTATTATACACTTTTGCCACATGTACATATGCATTTTTCATCTTTTAAAGGAGATTTTTGAAGAATTTTATGAGTATTATCAGCATAAGGTACGTGTAATTCATGTTTAATGGTTGCATTACGTATAATTCATCATGTTTTATGATTACCAAGATCTAATTCATGTTTTTTCGGTGTTACAGGGAAAAAACGCACCACGTTTCTACTTTTGACACTTGATCCGACACTCCTTCCAGTACTCATTCTGGCACTTGATCCCGCACTTTGTCCAGCACTGTGTATTGCATAAAAACGCAAGGTGACTTGGTGATTAAGGTATTGGCAGAAAGTGATGGGAAAATCGGGCACATGGGTTTTTTTCATGATTTCCCCCTCCAGCTACTGAGCTCCAGACAACTCAGTTTCAGTTGTTAAAAGAGGGCGATTATTGGCTCACTCTGTTTTATTTGTTAGGGCATCATTTATTGTAATTTTCCGAAATTAGAAGTGGTTCGACCCTCCTGTGGTCGACCACTTGGTATGTAAGATTATAAATACCACTAGGATGGTCAGAAGATTGTTAAACAAGTAGAAGAACCAATGTATTGGAGACAAACTCGTTTTGTCTCTGTTTTGATATTTTACATTGTCAAAATTATGCCAGAATTGTGTTTTCATGTTTTAATGGTGAATTCATCTTGTTGAGCTCATGGTGTGCTTTTAGAGAGTGACCACGACTTGCTAGGGGGCCCACCAGTAGTCTGGTAACTGTCTTCATTTTTGTTTATGTATTTCCTAATTTAATTGTTCTCTTTTATTTTCTGTACATGCATATTTTTATTGTATTAACTAGTTTGTTGTAGCTTAATTGTTTTTTATTCTCTTTTGCAGGTTAGAATGATGAGATGTGTTAGCATGCATTGATATCGTAGATTAGGAACAAACTTACAAGTCTCTATACAAACCTCATGTGCATTTAGATGTTAGATCATTCTTTGATTTATGATTTTATAGTCAAGTTTAAAACAGAGTTTTAATTAGAATAAAACAGAGTTTGATTTGGGTTTTATTTGACAGGGATTTGATGGATGGATAGAGTTAATTCCAGTTTTGATTATAGCTTGCTTATTTCATTTTTATATAGATCTCATTTAATTATTTGTTGGTTAATGTAGATCATTAATTTACTTTAAAATATCATAGTTTAATTTATGTTTTTAATTATTTCCTTATTACAGTTTGAATGGTTAGAATAGACATAACATAGTTTTATTTTACACAATTTCCTTTCCTAGAATTAAAATGCAATTACATTTCTTATTTAATGGATGAATCTAGTTTGCTTACATAGTGTAGAAGTATAATGATGATCTCGTTATGTTGTTGATGTTTTATACATGAATATGCAAGGTATTTAACATTATTTTTGTCATGGCTAAGCTCTCATTGGATTGTTTAATCCATACCTTTCATTTTTCCATTGAGATTAGTGTTGAGCTTATACCATTGGAATTGTCCTTTTTTGTCAAGTGCCATTGATATATTAGCCGACACCGAAGCCATTCACACAACCACCAACATTATATTTGAATTGTCATAGGTTAAAAGATAGTTTTCATGTTTTCATAGATATAGTTTCTTGCTTTCATAGATTAGAATAAAGTTTTATTGTTGCTATAAGATAGATAGATTTTGCTTTATTATATAGTAGTTTGCTCATCATAGATTAAGCATTACATGGTATTTTTCCATGCTTTCAATAAAACAGATTTCCTTTCGTGCATTAGAAATAGTTTTGCACTAAGCATTTAGTCCACTTGCCTCTTAGGATAGATAGTTGTTCAATGAGAAGTTTTCATTTGATTGCTTGCAGTAGCCAGTTGTCTATTTGCGTTAGTAGGTTAGTTAGTTGTCTTTGCTTACTTGTTTATTGCTTTAGTAGGATAGATAGTTGTCCTTTCTTACTTGTCTATTTGCTTTAGTAGGTTAGTTAGGTGTCTTTTCTTGCTTGTTTATTTATTTGCTTTCATAGGATAGTTTCTCATTGAATGTAGGTTGGCAAGTTTGTTTTTGTTAATTGCTCATTATTATGATTAAATAGTTTTATTTTGTTTATTACTATGAACTAGTTTGCTTTACATAGGGTTTTTACTTGCTTCTTTAGAACTATCCATCAACCCTTGGCCCAAAGGTACTTAGGTCACCTAGTTTCAATTTCCTTAGTAGGGTTTGTTCATTAGATAGTTTTGCTTGAGTAGATTAGCCTTAGATAGCTACCTCCATTAGTTAGATTATACTCCTACCATCCTTCTACCTTTGGCATATATTTTGCTACAACTCTAAGTTTACTTTCCCTGGGTTGACAATTTAATTAAGGGTTTTAAGTGTCTTTTTAGTGCATATAGAACACCCATCATTTTTGGCGTCATTGTCGAGGAGTTGTTTCAAGGTAAGAAATAGTTAGGAATTAGATCATTTAGAGATCTTAGAATTAGTTTGGTGGTGGGGGAACTTTAAGATGAGAGGTAAGAACCAGTGCATCTGCTATAGTAGGTTCCCCCAAACCCAATGGTAGTTTTCTTTTTGTTTTTTATTTTTCATGAATAGACCTAGGAATCAAATGGTAGCTTTTTCTTTTTCTTTTTTCTTTCTTTCATGAATAGGCACAGAGACCCACAAGGTATATACATTAAATAAAAATCAGACCTTTCAACCAAGGTTCCTTCCGATCTCTTTGGGGGAAGGAACGTTGCACTTATAAAATTCATAGACCGATACCGAAAAACAGGAGCTAGCTCAACTCAAAGAGCTAAAATAGTCTCTGAAGGGACTAATATAGGGATCACTATAGAACAGTAAATTGAAGTATTAATCATACTGGGATGGGAGGCAAGATCACTCGATTCTTCCACAAAACCAAACAACACAATCTTTTCTTTTACACCACCGCTGGGAAATCCTAATTTTGAAGATAACATAGACCCTGAACATGGGAATATTTTGTTTGGTAGTTCATCCAATGTGATTATATCTCAAATTGATACAAAATCTTTGGCACCAATATTCTCAACCGGATCAAGTAGAGTCCTAGACATCCAATTAGTAGGAAGACCTTTCCATCAAAGAGAAACTTTGTTCTCTTCAAAGATAAAACCACCTAGGTACTCTCTTTTTGGAAACCAAACCAATATGGATAATCATGAAGACCATAACAATGTAAGACACAGGGAGGAAGAAGAAATCGAAAACCAAAACAAAACTACTTTCGGATTTCTGATTTTGGACACCACTCCAAATGTCAACATGAAGAATATTTCTCTCTGAGCACTGCCTACCTTTTATGGTAAAAAAAGTGAAGATCCAGACACCTTCCTATTTGAATTTGACATCTTGTGTAGGAGCTACAACTACATACAAGATGCCCATAAATTAAAACTCTTTCCTGCCACCCTCAAAGACTCTGCACTAAGATGGTTCATGGGGTTGAGAGAATCCAGTATTAGGTCTTGGGAAGCCATGAAATACATCTTTCTTAAGAAATACCAAGACTACTGCAAGACCAAAGAGTCTCGTAATGACATCTTTAAAATAAAACAATTAGAAGATGACACCCTTGAAGATTATATGGAAAGATTTGGTTACATCTCCCAGAGGTCAAAATGCCATGACCTCCTAGAGGATGAAATTAGGGATCTTTTCCTTAAGGGGATTTCAGAAGAATATTTATAGATGCTTAACCTGATGGCATCGGGTGACATATCTCATAAACCTTTTGCTGAAATATGTGAAATGTGTAAAAAATACTCAAGGAGTAGAGCCAAAACATGAAAGAATGTTCGGGACCCTTACAATAGAAACTTAAAACCAATTAGTTCATGTGGTATCACAAGAGAAGATATAGGGAACCTTCTATAAAACTTCAATACAAACATCTTAAGCACAATAGGTTCCCAGTTGGATACCCTTAAAATAAAAAAGAAACAGGAGGAGGAAAATGCAACAATGAGCATATACTGCCCAAGATGCAGGAGGAAGAATTCCTCAAGGGAATTCCCATTAGATAACATTTTGGGTTGTGGCTTCTGTACAGAAGACCATGTGACCAAAAAATGTCCATCATTGCCTAGTTTATTAGCCATATATAGGAGTGGAGATCTTGGGGAGTCTTCTTATGCACCTAGGAGGCCATGGAAGCCTAAGAATCAACCCACATACCCAGATCTACAATCTCAAGTTCCACCCTATTATCAACAACAACAACAGTGGAACCCACCTAGTTGGAAAAACTGGTTTACTCAGTACCAACATCCTTGGATTCAAGGATGGATGGGAGGACATAATCAAAGACACCCTCAAGCTCCACCTATCCCTATGTCCAATCATCCTTATCCTCAATTCCCACTGAACACTCTGCAACTTTTGCCAGTTTTTGTTCCACCACCATTACCTCCTATCCCACAACAACAACAACTATAATATCAAAATGAAATCTCCCCAAAACTGACATTATTACCAACACAACTAGTGCTGAATCCTAATAATAATCCCCCTTAACCTCTTCACAATGTTGAGATTCAAGCTTTCTTGACATATGTTATTACTCCTATTCAATTACAAGAAATTCAACTAAGATCGGGAAAAGTTCTGGAGAGGCAGAGACCTTTAGTAGTCATCCAGGAAGAAGAAGAAGAAGAAACCACCAAACAACCCATGGATGACACTAGGTGGGAAGATGTTATTATCTCGAAGAATCAAGAACCCAAAATTCCCCAAAATGAATCTTCACAAATTATGAAGTTCCCTCCTTATCCAGATCGATTGGTAATCGAGAAACCAACCACCCGACCAAAATTTGACATTTTGAATGAATTGAAAAATATTTGTGTCAAGATTCCCCTTCTTCAAGCCATTAAAGAAATTTTGATCTATAGTAAGGTAGTCAAATAATTGTGTATCAAGAAGCCAGGTAGGAAGAAAAAATAACCTCCTACAATACACTTGATAGGAGGACTCTCTGAGTACATATCAGAGCAGCCAAAACTAGCAAAATATGGGAACCTAGGGAAACCTATAGTGACTATAACTATTAATCAGGTCTCCATTGGAAACACTCTCATAGATCTAGGGGCAGCCATCAATGTTATAACTGCTACTACCTTGGAACAATTACAGTTACAACCTCTTCTTCATCCTACCGCAACCATTTTGGAATTAGTAGATAAGACTAGGGTTATACCTGAAGGGATTTTAGATGATATCATGGTTACCTTAGCCTCATGGGAGTACCTCGTAGATTTTCTTGTCATTCATTCAAAGGATCCTACCAAAGGAGACGCTGTTATTTTGGGAAGACCTTGGCTAGCCACAACCAATGCATTTATTGGTTGTAGATAAGGAGAAATGACCATCTCGAATGGTCTCTCTATCCAGAAGCTCACCATTTACCCTCCATATCAACCTATTATGGAGAATATATGGTGGCTTGAATGCCCACATGAGAACAAATAATTGGAAGAACCTGTATTGTCTAGTGACCATGCAAGGGCACTTCAGGAGCATACACCAAAAAATGTGCTAAACTAGTTCATTTATGCTATCACATGTGTGGCTTTTCCACAGTCTTTTCCCCAATTTGAGTACATGTTTGGGGAATAATTTCAAGAACAATTAGACCCATCCATTTTTTCTTCAACATATTTTATTTTCAAAATATATGATTCTGCCATGTCTTATACTATGCCCTACAAGATTGGTCCAGGAAATTTTTTACATATAAACTCTGAGCTAGATACAAACCAACAGAAATAGTTAGTAGATATCCTTAAAGAACAAACATGAGCATTTGCCTAGGAATACACTGACATGAAGGGCATACACCTTGACACATGCATCCATCACATATATACCCAGGGGGAAGTAACACCTGTTAGGAAACCCAGAGGAGGATGAACCTAGCACTCAAAGAAATAGTCAAGGAGGAAATCCAAAAGTTGTTAAATGTCGGATTCATCTATCCCATCTCCGACAGTAAGTGGGTATCCCTGCTTGTAGTGGTTCCAAAGAAATTGATCGGGAAATGGAGAATCTTTGTTGATTTCCGAGAACTCAAAAAGGCCACTTTGAAAGACTACTTTCCTCTCCCTTTCATTGACCATGTTCTAGATACCTTGTCTGGAAAGAAGTATTTCTCCTTTCTAAATGGGTACAACGGGTACAATAAGATTCTTATAGCACCCTAGGACTAGGAAAAGATTACCTTTACTTGTCCTTGGGGCATCTATGCCTTTAGGGTCTTACCATTCATATTGTTTAATGCCCCTGCAACTTTTCAACAAGCAATATTAGGGATATTTATCGATCTTATTCATGATTGTGTGGAGGTCTACATGGATGACTTCACAGTATATGGAAATACTTACTAGGAAGCCTTAGACAACTTAAAAAAGTCCTCATCAGATGCCAGGAAATGAACCTATCTCTAAGCCATGAAAAATGAAAAATGTTGTTAACTGAAGGAGTGGTTCTAGGACATCGTGTTTCATCTGAAGGGATACAAGTTGATCCCGCAAATATTGAGGTCATTGTTATACTCCCATCCCCCAAGATTCAGAAAGAGGTGAGAATATTTCTCATACATGTCGGATATTACCGACGGTTTATTGAAAATTTTACAAAGATTGTTGCACCTATGTTTGGATTATTAATAAAAGATGTTGACTTTGTTTGGACTGAGCAGTGTCAAACTGCCTTTGAAACCCTGAAAGCTAAGTTGTCTATGGCACCAGTTCTTAGAGGGCCCAATTGAACTCTCCCATTTCATATATCCATTCATTCCTTTGACACCGCAATAGGAGGGGTATTAGGGAACAAACAAGACCAACACTCATATGCCATTTATTTTATAAGCAAGAAATTGTCCCCTGCTGAGTTAAACTACACAATCACCGAGAAGGAATTCTTGGAAATTGTTCATGCTATTAACAAATTTCATCATTACATTACAGGTTATGAAGTATTTGTACACACCGGCCATTCTTCCATTATATTCCTCATGAATAAACCTATAACTAATGGCCGAGTGACTAGGTGGCTCTTGTTATTGAAAGAATTTAATATTATTGTGCTTGACGGACCTGGAAAGGATAATGTAGTAGATGACCTTGTTTCCGAAATAAAAATGAGGATGATGATATCCCTGTAGATGATATTTTCCTAGACGAGCACCTCTTTTCCCATTCTGTCAATACCCCATGGTTTGCGAATATGGAAAACTCTCTGGCCACTAGGAAGTTACTGTCTCATTTTTCACCTCATGAAAAGAGGAAAATTATTACACAGAGTGCTAATTACTCTTGGGTTGGTCATGATCTTTTTCGCACAGGTCCTGATTTGATTATTCGTAGATGTGTCCGAGAGGACGAGGTACCTGAAATACTATGAAGCTGTCATGATGGACCATGTGGTGGCCATTTTTATGACCAACATACAACATATAAGGTGTTACATTCGGGTTACTATTGGCCTAACATTTTCAAAGATGCTTCCAAGTATGTGAGAAGTTGTGATGGTTTCCAAAGGATAGGAAGACCTATGTCATCTGAAGAAATTCCTTTGCAGACCCAAGTTATGATAGAACCCTTTGAAAAATGGGCCCTCAACTTTGTAGGACCAATTTCACCCATGTCCCGTAGGAAGAACTATATTTTGGTTTGTACAGACTATGTCACAAAATGGGAAGAGGAAAAATCCCTATTCAGGGCTACAGGGAAGTCTATTGTCGAATTTATCTATGAAGACATATTTACCCGCTTCGGTGTCCCTTGTGAAATATTTACAGACCAAGGCACTCAATTTACTTCCAATATGATGAAAGATCTAACACAGAAATATGGGATTAAACACCATAAATATTCTCCATACCACCCACAAGACAATGGTCAGCTAGAATCCACAAACAAAGTTTTGGAAGCCATCTTGACCAAAACTGTTTAGTTACATCATCGGGATTGGGTTGGTAGGCTCCCAGAGGCTTTGTGGGCATATCGGACTACCTGGAGAAATACCACTGGGAATACCCCTTATGAGCTAGTGTACGGGAAACAAGTACTTTTACCTATATAATTCCAAGCAAAGACCTTCCGTATTGCTGTAGAATTAGGATTGAACCTGGATGAGGTTCGAAAGAAACGAGCCCTACAACTAAATGAGTTGGATGAAATCAGACAAGATTCCATCCAACGGACGATATTAGTCCAAAACCAGAGGAGCAAGTGGCATGACAAGTTTATTAATAAGAAGCACTTCCAGCCTAGTGATTGAGCCTTGTTGTTTGATTCCCAATTCAAAACCTTCAAAGGCAAACTCACCACCTGGTGGTTGGGCCCTTATGAGGTAGACATTGTATATGACAATGGAGCTCTAAAAATTAAAACAATTGACGATGGACAAGTCTCCTTTGTGGTAAATGGACATCGACTTAAGTTTTATCATAAGCCCATTTCCAGAGAGGATTTTCTATAGGTCATGTCAACTGACAAGGCATTGGCCCTAGTATATGGGGAAGTCCCCCCTTGCTCTTGAAAATTTTTCTGAATTTCCTACTGTACATATGTAAATAGTTTTTGAATTGTGTTAATAAGGCAATTCTAGATATTTCTATAAGTATTTATTCCACCAGGAGTACACAGTTTCAAGGATATTTCCTCAAAACATTTGTTATACTTGAATTTTGTGTCTGTTAAAGCATAAACTGAATATTGACTTATTGTAATTAGCCATATTTTTGCAAAATTCTCATTTTTTGGCATTCTAAAGTAGTTTCTCTTGAAACTCTTCACCATTGTATAAGGAAGTGATACCATAACTATCAAGCCTAGAGGTCTCTCATACAGTTTTTCCAGGAAACCTGAGTAAGTGAGTCAAGTGTCTTTATCAAAGAGTAACAAGGAGGTCTAATGAGAGGTTAGTCATGGAAACATCACAATAACTACAAAGGAAGAAAGTAAGTTGAGCCTAGAGATACCTTTCTGTTCTTTCTCAATGGTACCATCCACTACACACTAAATATCTTGATTATATCATACCTTTAGATAGGCCACGTCCTCTTAAGTACCCCTTACATTGGGACAATCACTAAGCTATATAACGAAAAGTCATCCTCTAACATAAATACCATCCCAATTGAAAAAAGAAAGAAAACATTTTTTTCAGAGATGTTCCGCCATCTTCTTGCATAAGAAATCTTATACTAAAATCTTAAAGGATGGAGGGCCAGTCTCTAAGGGTTTAAGAGGTTAACCCACTGGGATATTGAACAGGTCTACTGGAAGTGGGTAACAACCTATGGTATGACTAGGTAAACCTGTTGGAGTACTGAACAAGCTTGCTAGAAGCGGGGCATTCTACCTAGTGAGGATGGTAATCTGAAAAAAATAAATCATAAAATTAAACTTATCCTCATGTATGACATTACTTGCAGACAAAGATAACATGGAGTATGTGTGGTTAAGCTAAGGTTAATGAATCTCATAAACTTGCTATTGGGAAATAACTCTAAGACTATCTTAAAACTCTCTTGCCTCCCTCTTCTTATCTATATACATAATCTCTTATCCTATAGGTGGGGCTATCTCCTAACTATCTCGTTAAACGAATTTGTGAAATTTTATCTTTACACTTGACATACTATAAATCTTCGGCTATTGGGGGATATTGACTAGTTTCCTATACTTTTGATTGTGAGGTGTCACAATACTTAGGTGTGGGGGAGGGGTTCATGAGATGACAAATGATCATTTCCTAGAGAAGTAGATATTTGCAAGATTTTTTTGTATTATTACCATGATACAGGTTATTACATTGATAGTCATGTTATTTTTGAAATGCTTAACTCCTGTGTACTATAAATTACTGAACACATACTTAACAGACCACTGTTTATCGGTTTATCTTTCCTTACAAGCTACATATTGTAGGTTTGACAATACATTTTTATGCTTGCTATAACCTGTTCATTGTATGTTTTTAACATTATAGGTCACATGCAAGAATATTGAGTGAGCATGGAGCATTTTGCCTTTGCTCATTAACTATTGTGATTGTCAAAAACACTTCAAATTTGCAAACTATCCATTATAAGAGGTGAAAATGCACTTAACAAAGAGGTATTGTATGAAGTACCATATGAGGTGTCGTATGAGATGTCATTTGGAGTGATGAACAACGTGCCATACACACCAATAATTGTCTTAGATTCTAGGTAACCAGAACTCAATCATTCAATTGAATTGGTTGCAGGCATTGATTAAAGATGCTTCTAATGTTTATAATTAAATGTCCAAGTCAAAAGACTTTAACATTGATCTAACCACGCACTACTACATTGCCCCAAAGCTTGCCATCGAATTTGAATTTCCCACACATGGCAGCTCGCACGCACATGTGTGCAACATACTCCACCATAAGTGCATCCAAAATCGGGCTGGGCACTCTATTTTCTCATTTTCCCTTGCCATTTTCTCTGCCCTGCGTTAAGGAATCGAACCCAACCTATGTCAATTCATCCCCTGCTCAAATCATGCTTAGACCATGCCCAGTTTGTGCCATCTCTTGGCTCGATCATGCCCTTGCCTAGTATAATTTGCCTCTGTCACAATTCCCAGGAGATATGAACCCTTCTCCTATGCAGACTTGTTTTCCATTCCTGAATTTGCACATTGCAGAGAGGTGTTTTTGCACGTAGGTTGGGGGCCATTTTTGTCTATCTTGTAGGGCCACGATGACAACCTCTCCATGCAATTTTCATTTGGTTTTGATGGTAAGACAACACATGTAGGGTCTCTTACCTTTGAAGTTTTAGAAGACTCCATTGCTACAGCTACAAAGCTCCCAAGAATGGGAGATAGATGGTTCAAAAACAACCAATTGTCGCGCTCAAGTTATAACAGGGTGTTTAAGCTTGAACTCGAGAGCATTTCAGGAGAAAAAGGGTATGCTAAGGACTGGATAAAGGTAGAATTGATCAAACCCCTCATTGTCATCACAAGGTTAATTACATGTGAAGGTAGATACTCTACCTTCAAAGTTTGTCATTTAAGATTGTTGGCTCATTTTCTGTTCAACAAACCTTTTAATTTTCCCTTCTATTTTCTCAAAAGTTTAGAGAAGATGTCCTCTCAAGTGAGGAAGAATGTGACTAACCCCCACAACAGTCTCTTCCACCATAGCTTGATCAAACTACTCGTTCTTGCCGAACTAGAGAAATAGGGGCAAAATTGGGATGCCTTTATCTACCAATTTGCAAACCCTCACTTGATAGTTAAGACCGGAAAAAAGACACTTAGCCTAAAAACTATCTCTCCATATAAGCCTCGCTCTCCAAGAAATCCAAACCCCCTTGCACAAACCCTCTCTTTTCCGGAACCATAACAAAAGCTTGTTTATATCCCTACTTCTTCATCAGAAAAAAATACCATGAGCAAAGACCAAAAGAAACCTATTGTTGACCCCCCAATGCCTTCATTCTCTCTTGATCCTACACCTAGAAAGATCTAAGAAGTAATGGAGCAAGACTTTCCCATCATTCCCACAAACAAGAGGGGGGAAAATCGATTTGGTAAAGGACCCTTTTGAAATAGTACCCAGAGCACAAGAACCGAGCCTTATGCAAAACCTCCACCTGCTTCAGATCTGATCCAAGTGTCCTCCGACCTTGAGAGCCCTCATAAGCAACTTAGGGAAGTCTCTACGGATGGATTAGAGCTACTAAGGAAAAAAGGATCAGAACCTACCTCACCTTACCGATCTCCCATCACACCTACTTCACCCATGCCTACTCTAGATCCTAAAATTGATAGATTGTCCACATCCCTCAATGGATCTAAGCCTTCCTCGAAGATCACCAATTCTGCCCCAACCATAGAGGAGCTACAAAAGGAAAACCATCAGCTTCTCCAGCAATTGGAAGAGAGGAAGACAATAGATTCACACCTTCATCATGACAATGTAGTCCTTCAAACAAAAGTGAAATCCCTTCAATGGTTGGTCGATGAGATGACTAAATCTAACCATAGCCTCTGAGTACAGCTGAAGCAACATAAGAGGCACAAGGCAAAGTCTTCACAACAAGAAGGAGAGTCTTCTAAAGCTGATCCTCCTCAGCAAGCCTAGTTCTCAGGGGTAACTTCTTTTTGTTTGAAGTGGAACCTGCAAAATCATAAGTGTGGGGGTAATGTTGGGTCTGATATATGATCACTTTTATGACGGTTATTATACACTTTTTCCACATGTACATATGCATTTTTCATCTTTTAAAGGAGCTTTTTGAAGAATTTTATGATAAAAAAATATGATTGGCATAAGGTACGTGTAATTCATGTTTATGGTTTTATTATGTATAATTCATCATGTTTTATGATTACCAATATCTAATTCACATTTTTCTAGTGTTACAAGGAAAAAACGCACCACGTTTCTACTTCTGGCACTTGATACGACACTCCTTCCAGTACTTGTTCCGACACTTGATCTGACACTTTGTCCAGTGCTGTGTATTGCACAAAAACGCAGGGTGACTTGGCGGTTAAGGTATTGGAGGACAGTGATGGGAAAATTGGGCACGTGGGTTTTTTTCATGATTTCCCCCTCCATCTACTGAGCTCCAGACAACTCAGTTTTAGTTGTTCAAAGAGGACAATTATTGGCTCGCTTTGTTTTATCAGTTAGGGCATCATTTATTATAATTTGACGAAATTAGAAGTGGTTTGACCCGCCTGTGTTCGACCACTTCGTCTGTAAGCTTATAAATTCGACTAGGATGGTCAGAATATTGTTAACCAAGTAGAAGAACCAATGTATTGGAGACAAACTCATTTTTTCCATGTAATGATATTTTACATTGCTAGAATTATGCTAGAACTATGTTTTCAGGTTTTAATGGTGAATTTATCTTGTTGAGCTCATGGTGTGATTTTAGAGATTGACCACAACATGCTGGGGGTCCCACCAATAGTATGGTAACTGTCTTCATGTTTGTTTATGTATTTCCTAATTTAGTTGTTCTCTTTTATTTTCTATACATGCATATTTTTATTGTATTAACTAGTTTGTTGTAGCTCAATTGTTTTTTATTCTCTTTTGCAGGTTAGAATGATGAGATGTGTTAGCATGCATTGATCTCGTAGATTAGGAATAGACTTGCAAGTCTCTATACTAACCCCGTGTGGATTTAGATGTTAGATCATGCTTTGATCTATTATTTATAGTCAAGTTTAAAACATAGTTTTAATTAGAATAGAACAGAGTTTGATTTGGGTTTTCTTTAACAGGGATTTGATGGATGAATAGAGTTAATTCCAGTTTTGATTATAGCTTGCTTATAACAGTTTTATATAGATCTCATTTAATTAGTTGTTGGTTAATGTAGATCGTTAATTTACTTTTCAATATCATAGTTTAATTTCTGTTTTTAATTATTTCCTTATTACAGTTTGAATGGTTAGAATAGACATAGGATAGTTTTATTTTACGCAATTTCCTTTCCTAGAATTAAAATGCAATTACATTTCTTAGTTAATGGATGAATCTAGTTTGCTTACATAGTGTAGAAGTATAATGATGATCTTGTTATGTTGTTGATGGTTTATACATAAATATGCAAGGTATTTAACATTATTTTTGTCATGGCTAAACTCTCATTGGATTGTTTAATCCATACCTTTCACTTTGCCATTGAGATTAGTGTTGATCTTATACCATTAGAATTGTCCTTTGTTGTCAAGTGCCATCAAGATATTATCCAACACTGAAGACATTCACACAACCACCAACATTATATTTGAATTGTCATAGGTGAAAAGATAGTTTTCTTGTTTTCATAGATATAGTTTCTTTCTTTCATAGATTAGAATAAAGTTTTATTGTTGCTATAAGATAGATAGACTTTGCTTTATTAGATAGTAGTTTTCTCATCATAGATTAATCATTACATGGTAGTTTTCCGTTCTTTCAATAAAACAGATTTCCTTTCATGCATTAGAAATATTTTTGCATTAAGCATTTAGTCCACTTGCCTCTTAGGCTAGATAGTTGTTCAATGAGAAGTTTTCATTTGATTTCTTGTAGTAGTTAGTTGTCTATTTTCTTTGGTAGGTTAGTTAGTTTTCTTTTCTTACTTGTTTATTTCTTTAGTAGTAGAGATAGTTGTCTTTGCTTACTTATTTATTTGCTTTAGTAGGTTAGTTAGGTGTCTTTGCTTGCTTGTTTATTTATTTGCTTTCATAGGATAGTTGCTCATTGAATGTAGGTTGGCAAGTTTGTTTTTGTTAATTGATCATTATTATGCTTAAATAGTTTTCTTTTGTTTATTTCTATGAACTAGTTTTCTTTACATAGGGTTTTTACTTGCCTCTTTAGAACTATCCATAGATCCTTGGCCCAAAGGTACGAAGGTCACCTAGTTTCAATTTTCTTAGTAGGGTTTGTTCATTAGATATTTTTTCTTGAGTAGCTTAGCCTTAGATAGATACCTCCATTAGTTAGATTATACTCCTACCAACCCTCTACCTTTGGCATATATTTTTCTACAACTCTAAGTTTACTTACCCCGGGTTGACAATTTAATTAGGGATTTTTAAGTGTCTTTTTAGTGCATATAGAACACCCATCAACAACATTATTATTCATGCTCTTCATAATGCAATGAATCTAATGTAAGAATTTTAACTTTTGATGAGATATCAAAGAGAATTTGTACTCCTGATATGACCCAAGAAACATATATTTATTTTAAAAAATAATAATAATTGTGATAGCTTGTGCCCCTTCTAAATGAGATAGCTTAAGGGTTGATCATTCAATAGAAGGTTATATTTCTTATGGGAATGATCATCCATGTTTATGCTAATGTCTCTATAATAGCTCTCATGTGAAAGAAATGGTGAATTTATGGGAGTACCCGCTATATGTTTTTTGTGTTACTTTATCATCTCTTTTCTTAAGAACATAACAATTGGTATTGAGTAAAACGTGGGAGTTATATGCTACATGTGTCCATAAGGAAACAACACAGTGGTGATCCAAATACAACAATTATAATCATGATATGGAAAGATAAAACTTCTATGTTCAATGCCTACTATGTATGCAATGAAATCCATGATGCTAATATTATATTCATTTCATGTTTTTCTAGAAGGGATGGCCTATCATTTGAAGTGGAAAGGATGTACTCAAGTCACGGTCATTTTTATGTGCAACCAATGGTTATAATCTAGTTAGAAAATTCCACTTGATATGGATGCATTCCATATATTATGTTGGCCTTTGAGGACTACACTAAACATTTTTCCATTAGAACAAAATCCATTGGCCATCAAACAAACATTAGTGATTGATTATTTTTTATTTCCCTCTATATATCCATTGTTGGATTTTGCAAAGATGTGCTAAAATGGTTTGAACAAATGGTAGGCAAATCTTGTTGTCACTTGTGTAATTGTTGTTCCACTTATTTGTCTTGCGGTTTACACTAAGAGTTTCACTTTCAAAGACACCATATAGGTGTTGAACGAGATGACTATGAAGATTTGAAATTCTTACTAAAGATCATTCTAAGGTGATGCAGTCAATAATAAATCTCGAAAAGTCAATCCAAGTGAGACATTATATTCCTCATGAACAATAGATATTATATGTAAATAATCACCAAGAACATTGACAAATTCTGAAGTCCTTCACCTTGATTTAGTAAACTAGACTTCTTTTCAAGTCCCAAGTTATAAAAATAAAAGAAAAAATGGAGGCCTCTCTCTCTTTCAAGTTATGAAAATCATGTGATACTAGCATGAATTAATATTTGTAGAGAGGGTGCATATTCAAGATTAAATTTTGTTGATGCTATAGAATACCAATGTCTTTCTATCAAAATGAATTTTTAACTCCTTGTATCAATGATTATTGTTGGAATTTGGGTTTGTATAGACAGTCTAATATTGGGTAGAATCTTAAAATATATGGGTGTTGTAAATCATCTAGTTCACATGCAATTGGAGGAAGAAAAACTGAAGTAGTGAAGAAGGTAGGTGGGAGGAAGCTTACAATAATTTGGACAAGATGGTGTCCAAGGGATACAATCCTAATGTTGTAACATTTACTACATTAATGGATGGTATTTGCAAGAATTAATAAACATTGAGGAGGCCAGTAGGGTTATTGATAAGGTGGTTAAGCATGAATGTTCCCAAGACTTTTTCACTCAACAAAATTATTATTCATGCTCTTCATAATGCAAGGAATTTACTGTAATAATTTCAACTTTTTATGAGATATCAAAGAGAATTTGTATTCCTCATATGAACAAACAAACATATATTTATTTAAAAAAAATAAAATTGAGATAGCTTGTGCCCCTTCTAAAGGAGATAGCTTAAGGGTTGATCATTCCATAAAAGGTTATCTCTCTTACTCTAATCTCATCTTTGATGTCTTATTTGGGTGCAAATTTTTTATGGATGTGTTGTTGTGTCTTTGTTGATCATTTCAAATAGTTGTTACATATATATCAAATCTATCCTTGACTTATAACACTTGTTGTTTGGTGGTTTTGTCACATCTTCTTTATCGATTTTCAAGTTCTATTTGTTTCATAGACTCCATATCCCAAGCACAACGCAACAGGTCTTGCTTGATTCTCATGTTATATCCTAAAAGACAAAGAGATTACCATTATGTAGATCTGGTTCCCACAAAACAAGAACTGGCACCCCAAGAGAATTATTGAGCCCACATATCAAGTTTAACTAGGTCAACCTTAATTAGACATTTTAATACAATAAAAGTATAAAGAATATGAATCTATCCATGATTAAAATTAGCAATAATGAATACCTGATCCATGGACACATGTAGAGATAATAGTTTAATAAATCGAATAGTGTTAGACTACCCCACTATTAGGGAATTCATGAGCTACAAATAATCATTTTATGGGTGACCATCTGAATATGAAGGAATTTTCCTTAACATCTAATTGGCAACAACTTTAGACTACAACATCCTTTTTAACCATGACTACATACATGCTATTCATGTCATCATCTCTATCATTTTTTGTTGATGCATTCCCCCATCAGGCCTACATCATCACTATTGACCAACTCGCATTAGGTAAACACTACCCAGGTTCCCCTTCATCTTATTATTCTAATTAACCATATTCACCTCTAAAGAAGTTAATAGGTGAATTCTATGTCAAAAAAATCTACACTAAGCAACTTCTATCACTATCCTTTCCTTCACCAACACCTTCCCTAGTAATAAATGATCTAAATTGGATCCATGAAAAGTATTAGTTATCAGTTCAGATGTTGTAAGGCTCAATACATGAATAATTATAGCGGTAGAAGCAAGAATCGTGACTATTGACAATGTAGGATATGGGGTTGATGGAATGAAGGGCCCCATGCTATATCAACTGATGTCATACAAGTTTGTAACTCTTGAAACCCACAGACAAACAAGAATGTAAAATTTAAATCCAAACTTGAACAATTCAATCTCTTAAATTTGATGTTTACCAATGCCTTCAAATCGCTAGGATGATATCCATGGAGACTAAAATTGATGTAGAAATTGTATGTCAAGACCAATACAACCAATAAAACAAAGGAGTATTGAATCAATATATACCAAGACTAAGAGAAGTTGAAATAATCATTAAGTGTATAATGAAATTACATTCACAGATATACACAATCCATATAAATAGCCTTGTATATGTTATCAGATGAAAAAGTACCCATACTGTCAATGCATTATATCCATCATTACATGTTCAACTATATCATGTACATCTAATTGTCTTATTAAATGATTACACATCATCAATTTATTTTAGTCTTCTTTTGTGTTTTCCAGTTCTTAAGTAATTCATCCATCTCCATGTCTTTGTTTACAGGGTTCTCTTCAATATCTAATGTTTCTTTAGTCCTTTCATGTCAAGCATGTATGGTCTCATACCCATGGTGTGGATGCTATTGTGAGGGGCCATCACCTACAAAAATAAAAAATATTAAATTTATATGGCCAATTTTTAAATATCATTGAAGTAGTTCATTAATATTAAAAAAAGATTCTCCAATGTAATTATTTACCTAGTCCACTAGTCGGCACCGTTGGAATGGATGCCCTATTCACCTGATCTTCAGGTTGAGGAGACTCAACTATGACATTATATTTCATTGAAATGACAAAAAATATAAGTACGAAATTATTAAGTATATGATTAATATACAACCATTTTACCATCGTGGGCCTCAGTCACAGGAACATCTTGGGGATGCACCCCACTGGGATGGGGATGTTGGGGAGAACCATGACCTTTTGGTCGTGTTGCACTATAAACAATCTGTTGTCTAGTACTAATGGTTTCGTTGATAGTGCTTCTCCCCTGATTAAAACAAAGTAATACATTAAATTATGGGCGATGTGAAACATTTACGTATTTTATAAGTAATGAAAGGTTAATGTGGACTGATTTGTATTTACCTTATCCCGAAAACTGGATCTTGGGGTCTTCCCCAAGATTTTCCTACGATCAAACATGACTTTATAGCCATACTTGTAACCAATTTGGAGGTTTTCCTCCGTGGTTTGAGTTCCGAAGTCATCACCCTGCATTGCATAAGAGTATGTTTTTTTAATGTTTTTGGCTACAATATACTGAAATTTGTAAGGAAATACAAATAATATTCTTAAGATGTTTGGGTACTTACGATTCATGAAGGTAACCTCGAGTAGCCTCCCTGACCTAGATTGTGTTGGCCATGTTTGGAAATGCTTTCTTTGGTTTCCTTCGAAGTGTCAGGCAACCTATCATCAAAATTTTCAAGTATGTTATATATAACCACACTTTTATTTAGATCTAAATAAAATTAAAGATGGTATTGAAATCAAAATATTTTAATTTACCTTGGGGTAGTAGTTATTTTTTCTCCTGGTTTTTTCAATATCTTTTCTTTTGCATCATAAATGATCGCCTTCCACTCCCTCTCTGGAATTGAGGGAGGGTTCTCATACCTTGTATTTACTGCCAAGATTTGTCTATAAACATCCCGCGTATATTTTAAATATTCTCCCACTGTAGAGGTCACCATTTTTTTATTGAATGTGTCTACTCCAAAGAGACCTTTGAGATAATCCATAAGTTCTTTTTTGAGGTTGATATTCTAGAAATTCCACCTCATGTGTAAGGTTTCATCAAAAATCAACAAGGCCTTGCTCTCTAGGTGCCTATAAAAATGGTCATTTCCTATATATAAAAAGATATGGTCATTAATTTAAAAATAATAATCTAGATGATTTGTGTATGAGATGGACAACATGAAACAATTAAAATATAAATAAATACATGGGAGTCTTATTTGTTTTAATGGAATTTCATTATTGTCAACCAAAAATGTGCACGGAAGGGTCCCTGTGCTTGTCACACGTGTAGCTCCAGGAAATGAAACCATGTCAACCACATCATCAGCCTCATCTATGTCACCATCTCTAGAGTCTGACCGATGTGTGGATGTTTGGCGGTGCATGTCATGGATCCTATCTAAATTAGGTGGGGAAAATGGAGAATGAAATAGTACTCTAGTAGCTGTATGACCATCCACATTAGGACTCTGTGGCATCTCTGCAACACCACTACTACCAACACCAGGCTGAACAGGCTCCAAAAGTCACTTTATAAAAAAGAAAAAGTTTTTCTGTGAGATAATATAAAAGTTAAAGAACAAAGTTTCATAACTGAACATATGAGTACATTAGAAAAAAAACACTTTAAATTATGGTTATTACCTTATATGTGTTAAATTGTGACATAAGGAGGTTGATCTTTTCTAGGACGTCGGGAGTTTGATCTAGATGGTCTAATAAGCTAGCAAGTTCCTTATTCGATTTAATGATTTTTTTTTATTAATACCACCAGATCAGGGGATGAATACAACCCTTCCTCATCGGAGAAATCATGATCAACATGTCCTACCGACTACATATAATTTCAACAAAAACAATGTTATTTCACTAAAATTATATAAGCAAATAATAAAATTCATGTAAAATGAAAGTCGAATTTGATAATCATTTACATGTTCTACGGCTGACCCTTTTCCATGATCATCCTACCACATTATAATATAATTATAACCCCCAAATATTTAATTTTTTTTAATGATAACAAAAAAATTGATTGCCACCCAAATAAAATAAACCTCCCACATTATTATAAAATTGTGACTGTGAAATATTTAAAACAATGTTAAAGATAAAAAAAATATAATTCAATAAGTAGAGGTTTCTTAAAGAGTTGTTGCATAAGTACCCACACACTATTACTCGATGCTTCTATTCAATTCAAATGGTAATCTACTAATAACTCTTCCTCGAGAGCTATCTGTTTTATTGTGCATAAGACTACCTGATTCTCTTTGCATCCCTCATATATTCAATTCAGTTGCTTGTTTTTTGTCCCAGGTCATGTGTTGTTTATAAACCCTGCGATATTGCTAGAAGCTTTAGGCCTTCCATCAATATATATAGTCTATACCTTATTTTTATCCTTGTTTATTAGTTGTATATAATTTGTAGTGAGTGCATATCTCCGCATACTTCGCATGTATCAGACCAACCACATCCAATCATTATAATTATAACACTGTCCGACATAGTCCATCAATTCAATTATTGTATTTTATTTTATAGTTATTCCATCCATGGAAAATATCCCCAGTCCATGCAGGGAGGATTGTGCAATGCGATATGTCTTATTGTTGACAATGAAGTCAACATCTATAGGAGGAAATTCCTTAGGTACCTATTGTTTCAGCAAATTCTTATACCTGAGTGGCACCTCTATGTCTCCTATTCTCTTGTCATCATAAGAGCATGATCCTCCTTCGGCAAGAAAAAATTCCATGCATCTACATAATTTTGTTCTAACTTTTTCACCTATGGTCCTTGTTTGTGTATCATATCTACTAGCTGAATTCACATTTCCCTCTATTTTTCCTAATCTTTCCTAACTCGATGAAGAAATATCTGACAGGTACTTGTTTGGTTTCACCTTCAGTTGCATGTGCACATGTTGTTACTGAGTAGTCCATCCTCATCCTAGTTCCAATTTTTAAATTTTTTTTTCTATATTCAAAGTTCTAAATATTGTTTTTATATCTTTAGTTTTGGATGCACAATTACAGGGTGCAATTACCAATATTAGTAGGGGCACTCATGCATGCAATGGATTCGCAACTTAGTGAAGGGTATGAATCTCTAGATGGGTGCACCTTAATTAGACTAACTTATCCATGCAAGAATATGCACTATGGTTAGACTTCACACTAAGGAATAGTGGTCAACCACATAATGTAATGTGATATCCCTCTTGATTTTGGACATATGAAGGACATATTAATGTGATATCCATAAATTGTACTAATTGTCTGCTTCATGGAAAAATAAGAGCTCACTTTTGAAGGTGAAAAGGATAAATATCATTGCATCTAAATAAGGCTGACCTAGGAGGATGTTGTACTCTAGGTCTACTAGAAGTACTAAAAAATGGGTGTCTATAATATCAAGACAAAAAAGATAGGGATCACAATAACATTGAGGGGTCTAGTCTTATATTTTTTGAAACCTTAAAGGGTCCAATAGGTGGGTGAAAATAAATTAACACTAAGGACGTGATAGATAGGAGTTCTTATGATGTTAAGGGAAAATCCAAGATAAAAAATTACTCATTTCATGGTTAAATCATTATGATGGATCTAAATGAAGAATGGGTTTACCATATTGGCTTGCCCTTCCTCTCTCAAAGGAATGTGGGAAATATCTAAGGAGAGAGAAGGGGACAAAGATTTTGTAAGAATAGGAGAGAAATTGTAAAAGGGACTCAATTATATGGGTGGTCTAGTCAGTACATGCTTAGAGAACATTAATGTAGGCCGACATCTCAAAGACTTGAGAGAATGAAATTTGAATGAAGGAAGAATAATAGGAGGCAAGAAATCAAATAGATTGGGGAGAGGGGTGAGGAACGATACTAGAATATTCATAAGGTGATTCTCATTTGGTTTGAGAGATGTCTCTAATCTAGTGAGAAGGTAGGGGACCCTGAGTGTCAATAAGGATAAAGGTTAGTTTTTGAGTAGGTTGATCTACAGAAAGACCTACCTAATGCATCGGGAGGAAAATATCCAAGTTAGTGAGGTTAGTTAAAGAATTAGATGAAGGGTGGTTCCTTTTGAGGTTAGAGTCAAACACTAGTGCTTAGGAACCTCTAGCGATATGGATCCTTTATATAAATTTAAGTGTAGACTAACTAGAAGAAGGGTTAGCATGAGAATTATCCTTCTTTGTAGGAGATTTAGGAGAGACCTCTTCTTCTTTGGAAGAATTGGAGTTGTCTTCAAGAGAACCATTCTTCTTGTTGTTGTTCTTCGAAGACTTTAGAATATCATGCTCGGGCATCATATTCTTGTAGATATTGACTTTGGAATTTTATCATGTGACAACAATCTTAAGCTTAGGATATCTATTAGTTTCACCTTTGTTTGCATAAACTATTTATGTTTTCAATGATCATTCGTATTATGAGAGTCGCGCTTGTGTTATTTACACCACATTCAAATTTTTGAGGTTGACGCATGATGTTGCTCCTTTTCTCGAATTTAAAAGATAGTTTTAATTTCAATTTTGGGCAGGGTCATTTCTGTCACCATGTATAACATTGAATTTATATTGGAGACTCATGGATTTGGTGTTTTAACTATGTTATCTCCCACACCAGACTTAATTTAGGCATTTTATATTCGATGGAGGTTGTCGATGGAATCTTCAGTTGAAGGGGGATATACGATATAATTTGTGATCATGTTGTCTTGGTTCGAGGCATTGATAAAGAGGTGATAAAAGGTGTCTTCTGGTAGATTTTCCATAGAGTCGTGCAAAACCTTACACCATCAATGAATGAAAGTTTATTTAGATTCCTAATCTTCTTGTTTGAGGTTAACAAGGTTAAGGATACAAGATTCATTTGGTTGAGGGATGTTAAAATATTGGATGAACTAATTCACTAACATGTAAGGGTTATAAATTGACTCTTTAGGGAGATGATAGAACCATTGAATGGCATCACCTATAAAGTATTGAGGAAATGTTTTAATAGTGATATTTTTGTTATAATGAAGAAACTTGACACATGTAGTAGTGAAATATTATAAGTTACACTCAAGGTATTCCTTTCCCAGAGCACCATTGAATTTAGGTAATTCAATTAGTTTTCGGGGAATCCACGTCACTACAATTTGAGGGGAAAGGATTGTCTAAACATTTTTTTGTAGGAAGGTCTATATGATGCATGAAGGTATTTATCCCTACTTCCTCCATTTGAGCTCAAGTTTTGGTTTGAGTATGCAACATGGGGGGGGGGGGTTATTTTCAAAGGGTGGTATCCCACCTTCGCCTCCCATACTTGGATCAGTACGTGGTAATATACCATGGATGAAAGAGGCTGGAATGTTGAACATGTTCATGATTGGATTCTATTTTCCCTAAACATTAGAGTTTTGAGGTTTCATGTATTCTTGTCCAAGATGTTGGGATAATGTTGTATGTATGCTTGGTTTTTGGGTTGAGTAGAGGCTTACATGAATGCTTGGTTTATGGGTTGTGTAGAGTTTGACATGAATGTTTGTTTTTTAGATTGTGTATAGGTTGACATGAATAATTGGTTTACATATGGAGATGAATGTTTTGGACTAGTAAATTAACATTCCTTGGCTAAGGTTTGGAAAGTTTTGATTGTAAGGGGCCAATTGTTGTTTCTACACATTTACTTTTCTTTTTAAAAATATATCTAGGATAACAGTTCAAGGTAATTTTTGAGGAACCATCATAGATGTACCAAGACTCATGGATATAAGGGATAATGGGATGGTTTATGGGGAGACCCAAGGTTCAATTGGGCCATGGATAGTGAGTGGAGAAACCACTTGAGAGAAAGAAGGAAAGATATATGCTCCATCAAAAGGGGGATATGTTGAAGAGGACAAGAGAGGGTTAGATCAAGGGAAACAACTATTGATCTAAGAGAAGGGGCTTCCCTCTTTCTTGGAAGAGAGGTGAGTTTCAATATAAGAGGGAGGCTTACTGAATTTAATGTGAGGACCTCACAATATATCAAGGCCCTGTGATAACTCTAGCTCAACACCTTGGAGGCATACCGAATGGTGGAGACGGGGAAAGGGATCATGAGAAATGACTTAAACTACCATGTAAATAATTGTAAATTGAATGGCCCCATCATATAGAGGTAAAACAAGGAATAATTTGGGAAGTAACCATGTAGGATGCCAAATACAAAGAAGAGGAACCTCACTTATTTTCGAGAAAAGGGACACAATACTCCCTATTGTAGGGGAAGGCTAGTATAAGAAGCATCATTTACCAAATAGAGGGGGGATAAAATTAGTCTTTGACCACTTATAGAATGGGATCATACTTTTTAAGTAGGACCAGGACTAACATATCTTCAAGGGAAATTTATATATTTCCATCAAGGACATGGACAATTCTGATGTGAACAATTTTGCATGGAGGCATTTCTCCCGAACCTCTTCATGAAATATTGTGAATCTATGGTGCATGTACAGATATGTGAGATGTGGGTTTATGATAATATTTTGAATTCTCCAATCACATTTATCATTTGCATTAGATGGATCTTTGTCGATCATGACCTTGTGTAAACCATTCCATTTGGTGTTTGTTGAACTAAGTCTAAAGAACAATGTTGGAGAATAATAAAATGTAAGTTAGGTATGAGCTATTTGTTACATATTTATTTCCTTTTATTTTAATGGTATCCATATTTTGTATTGATCAAATGAGGAATTACCCCGGAACTGATGCCATTGGACACAAACTCAATCCTAAGGCCAACTAAGGAGAAACAAAAATACATGCTAATTAATCTAGGAGTCAAGCATGCAAACAAACTTTCTCCTAAAGAAGAACTAATTGGTGATGGAATCCAACATCATAGGATCGATGCACGAAGGGGATAAGTTTATGTGGGTGGGAAAGTTACCTTGACAACCTGCCTAAGGAACTAATTCCCTAGTGAAAGTTACCTCACCGAGCAGTGGGCAACCCTCCAAGGAGTATGAGTGAGTCTAGCCAATGTCAATCCTAGGTACAACACCACCTTCCCTATGCTGTCACCTTGTGTAATAAGTCTAAAATATTATGGCCTCTATGGTTCTACCTACTATACCAAAGAAGAGGGGGGATAGTTGACAGTCGACACCAAGACCAACGAAGCAGGGTTGATTACTCTGTCGGCCCCAATGTAGCCTCGTTCTTGACCCTTGTGTTAGAAGGGCTTCCCAAATTTAGTGATATATCAATTGGATTTCATTCCCTAACTCAAAGATTTATGTTTGTTTAGCAGTTTTGGAAATTTATTCTCACAATCCTATTCCAAATTTATACACCTAATCTAAGATGGGTTTGAAGATCCCTAGAAAAGTTGCTAGATAAATTTTGATTATGGCTTTATTTTAGGTTGTTGTTACTCAAAGGAGTGGTCATAAAATTGATGGTGTTTCGACTCGACTCTTAAAAGCATGCAACAGGAAAATGAAATGAATGAATTTCAACTTTGATGAAAACTAGCTATGGGAAGGAGAAAGAGGTTTTAAGAAAACAAATAATTTCTTGATAGATTACTATATGTGCAATACTAATGATAAAAAGTATGAGCTAATTATCCATATAAATGGAAGAAAAATGACCCAAATTTTAAAAATACCATGCAAATGTCACAGTTCACAATTTGTACACCTATACAACATTGAAAAGAAAAATGTAATAAAGAAAAAATGATACAAATCCTTGTTTCGTAAGAGGAATGTCACATAAGGATTTCAAATTTTATGTTCTCTAGAAATTATTAACCTTCCCAAGACATAAGAGGTGTAAACATGGTGACCTTAGTACACAATAAATCTACCTTATTCAACCCATCTATGCTCCCTACACGTAGACTATCCATTACCCATCCCATCTCATGCCTTGAAAATTATGACTCTCATCCAAAACATCTTTTCACTAATTTAATAACCAAAATAAATTGTTGAACATCCACTGTAAGTGAAATCTCAAGGAAGACTCCTAGAACTACATGCTACAAATGTTTGGTAATAAATTTCAAGGTTTTTGGCAGATTTTGGTAACAAATTTCAAGTTTTTTGACAAATTTTACAAAACATATTAGGAGTGAATATCCATCATTTAAGTCATTGATATCAAGATCAAATACCCGACATGAATTCTTTAAGGACTTACTCTCTTCAACAAATACTCAGTTTATATTATATAATGTGAGGAAAAACTAAGTAGGCACATTAATGTGACTACATGGTCACCTGACATTCTCTAATTCTTACACATATCAATGTAAGCATTCTCCAATGCACCAAACAACAACATTCTCATCTAACCTATACACATGGAATCCATTTAAGGCTACTAATGCAAAGAATTATGATAGGTAGTTTTCAACACTTATTTTTCTTATGTTGCATAACTCATATCATAGAATTATTGCTATATTAGATTAGGTTCTATAATATTATAGGTACATAGAGTGAAAGTAAATTCAAGGACTTATGTTTAGGATCTATAATATATCATTTGAACACCTTAAAATGCGAGTGGAGCTCATATTGGAAACCGATGTCCTCCACTTCAACACCATGAGGATCAAAGGTCAAATGTCATGTCGCATATTGATGTTTCCATGCCAACATGATGATGTCAACAATGTAAAGTTGTTATCGGACTAATCGGTAGGTGCAGACACTAACTGATCTCCCTAGATCCACCTAGATCTAGAACAAAACACACTAGAACATGACACTTTCCTTAAGTTTTAGATATTGAATTTACTAACTAAAGAGGGATGAGTGACATATTGTTTAAATGTCGCTTCCTCTCACCATCGCCATCCTAGCTCCGTTCCAATGCTCATACAATGATTATCCTACAAAATAATTCAACCAACAAACGTGATAGCAATAGAATAAACTCAATATAAACCTATGTATGTGATCAAGGAATCATACAATAAAACACAACAAGCTTTATAGGAAAGAATCATATTACTGTATCATATTAAATGTGAAAGAGAGATTACAACCATGGCCTTGAT
>ML796959.1:325019-352790 GCA_009831015.1 Picea engelmannii | reverse complement strand
ATATTATCCAAGGGACACATTCTCTCATGGATGGTCACCATATGTTCTATATATATAGAAAAATCATCATTGTAATAATATATACACATACAATATCATCTCTTATGAAAAATTAACAATATGAACTTCTAAGTGCTAAACAAAATTGTTGAACTGTGAAACGATCTGACCATCCTAATTCAATCTTTTGTGGAACATTCCACTTATCATATTTTCAAGATGAATTGTATTTATGAGATTCATCTAGACTGGCATCAATATTGTTTAGATAGTATGTCAATTGTGGCCATTCTAAGCAATGATAATATACTGACTGGTTAAGATACCTGCTCTTGTGATTAGGATGCAGATACGGCATCTTTGTAACATAACTTTTTCTTATTTTACTTAATAACATTTTCTTGGTTTACTTTCGATATTATTTCTTCTTCATGCCTTGGTGTTGCCTTGTTGATCACTGAATTTTTATTAGTAAGTATACTTTGAATTCCCATTGTTTGTACTCCAACATCCAAGTAAGTCTTTACTTCAACTAGGTTGGAAACTTATCGAGTCTTGATATTAACTGGATTTGTATTTGTTCCCTTCTCCTCAACTTGGATTTTTTTTACCTGAAGATGCTTCCTTGTCAATAAGTTGTTCTAACTTATTTTCCAATGAATTCTTATCATCCTTAAGCTTCTTGATTTGTGTAATTAGGTTTTTATTATGATTCTTTAAGAGAGAAAGTTCTTTGTCTTTATCTACAACAACTTTGTCAAATTCATTTTGCACCTTCTGTACTATGTTCCAATTATCTTGAAGGATAATCTTTGAGATATCTTTAAGGTCTTCTAATGTTGCTAGATTTGAATCCAATTCAATGTCTTGTAATGTTATCTTGTTCTTTTTATAGGATAATGTAAAAAACTTCTTCTTCGTGTTTAAGATAAAACATCCTAGTGTTTCCATCTAGGGTGAACCCAAAATCATGTAATTGTCATCACACAATAAGGATATAATAGTGAATTGTGATACAAAGGTATAATCTCTAATATCATATTGTAGATTTCTTATATCATATTCTTTTTTGTTCCACGATGCTATCTTTTCAGTTATATTTGACTCAGGAATCAATAATGGTTAACACATTTGGTACTAACATAATTAATATCCACAATAGGAGCAAAATAAATGGTGATATCTTTCCCTGCAAGTGTCCCTTTGATCCTAAGTAGCACTGGAACCCATTTTTTTGAAGTCTTGAAAAATATTCCTCTTTCCTCATTATTAGGATCCATTTTGTTTTCATCAAAAATTTATGATAAATAATACTTTGATTATGAAGCTTATATAGCCATTTTTTACTTCGAATTGGCCTTTTTATTCTCCTCTTAATAAAATTACACACACACACACACACACACACACACACACACACACACACACATAATGTCCTTTTTCCTCATATAAAATATAAAAAGTACTTCCACTAGTACTTAATGTGGTAATTATATTCACTTTAATCACCCTTTTTTATTCAAATTATATCTTAAAATCAAATACCTTAATACTTTAACTTTGATATAACATAGGGATTTTTTATAACTTTTTCTTTTCGAAGGACTTGGACACATTTTTAATCTCTTCTTTTTAATATTGTTGTATCTAGATTTAATATAACTTTAACACACATGCAATTATTAGATGTACATATGCGATGGTTTGTGATGGTAAACCTTCATGCACACACTCAACTATGATTTTTCTTAAGGTTGGAAGGTCACCACTTAAGTATTGATTACAATCATATACTCCAAGTCGAAAACAGATTCTTTCTTCGAAAAACGTTGGCATCAAGGAATCTCAATGGTTTTGGTGGTTGATGGACTATGAATTATTTAATAATTATTATCAATCTATATCTATAGTGATACTCAACAATGTGGTCACAGATAGACTAATCTCATACGTCGATGGTAGGCCGCTTAATTTTTATTATATATATTTTTAATGTCATGGTTTACACAGTCAGAAACCCAATTTCTGTTACGATTATAGCTAGCAGAGTGGCTGCTATAATCTCATGAGTCTCTATCTAGTCTCTTGGTAAGTGTTTCAATACTTATACATAGGAACCCTATGCACACACATTATTGGTGCTATATATTTTACTTCACCGCTAAATTATAAATTTTCCCCTTTTATTTTTTGTTTGTGCTCTCCAAAAAATATGTGAACCCTTTGCGTGGATGATTAAACGATTTTATCCCCTGTGATCTTGGGTCATGATCAAAATTGAGAAAGACTAAGTGGAAGAGATAAATATCTCGCCTCAAACACAAGAACACAAAGGAGAGAGTAATTAGGAGTAGGTAGGGATGGAGAAGAGAGAAGAAGAGCACCTTATTCTCCCATTTGATGTCGATCCCAAGCTCCAATCTATCGAAGAGCTCCTAGTCTTATACTAGAATAAGCCTGCAAGAAAGACACATAACAAGTGTTGCTACGTAGGTAGTTATCTCATCAAAAGCATGTGCATGTTATAAATTATATTCAAAGCAAGTGTATAGATAAACATACAATGAAGCACATAAATGAGGGAAAACAAACTCCTTATTTATAGTAAGAGGAAGAGTTACAACCTTTTCCTACTTCTGGCACATTCTTGAAGCCAACTATCTGGGTTCCTCCAGGAATCCTCAAGCATGAACTCAATCAAAGAAATATTCCTTCAATGACTCAAGTAGAGATGATGAGACAACATATAGTCATATAAATTGAGAAAGAAGTTCTAGAAAATGAGTTTGTATACTAGAGGGGATGTTACTCATAGAATTATAGGGAAGGGAGGCTTGCTAGATGTTGGCAACATAAATTTGCATAAAAGGACTTGACCTCTCCTTAGCCCTAAATGATTGTTTTATATCTTCCCAAAGTGGTTTGGGGAGTTGGATTCCATTAAGTATGGGCAAGGGTCATTGGAAAACGAGTCCAACCGAAAAACCCACCCGAAAACATGGAATTATTTTTTTTTCACAAATTTTGAGGGCATCTGTGAGTTGCAATGTGTGAAAGTGAGGATTTTCGCATGTTGCACTAGGAAAACCCCCATATATGATATTAGGGAATGTTTTTAAGTGATTTTTGAGAGGTACCTTTGGGGAAAGTTTAGCAAGCATTATGAAAAGGTTAGGCCGTGGCAGAAAAGCATAAGTCTGGAATTTTGTGCTATAACAGATGCCCACTAATGTGTGAGGTTAGAAGGGAAACATTATGACCAAAATAGATTATGAAATTTGAGAGGCAATGATGCATCGAAGAATCCATGGAGGTTCCCAAACAACTGATCCAAAAACAATAACTATCAGCAAGGATCAAACAAGAGTTTTGTTTCCCAAGTTGAGCATACCCATGCTCAGAAGTGATGTAAACATGGTCACCAAAGCAAGTACATTGCAGATCCATGGAATATATAAAATACAACTAAATTCCATGGCCATGAACAATACACAATGGATACATGTGATATAAATGAAGTAGCAAGCATGACCACAAAGAATACATAGTGGATCCATGTCAAAGTAGATCATAGCCACAAATAGATACACAACGAAGCTATGTCTCAAAATCAATAACAAAGGATAACTGGGACCAAAGAAACAAGCAATATGATACTCTGTGAGTACCAATCTATGAGGTGGAACCATATTAGTTGGGAAGGAGAAAAAAATATGTGATGTTCATACTTCACCCGAAGTCTTCACTACGATATGTCATGGTACAAGTATACACTATGCAAATAAATGAGTCGAAGCCGAACAAAATGAGACATCGTTTGATTACTGATCATTGAGGTATACTATTAACAAACAAGAGACAACCTAACAATAATGATAATGGGATTCAAGGTACGATGATACTATCTAACATGTGTGAATGAATGAGCTGGTTTCGAACACCTGGTAGAAACTATCAAGTAGGGGACTTTGAGGTATTTCCACTGTCAATAGAGAGGGAACCTGCCACTAATGACTGCAAGCCCCAAGGTACCAAAACACATCTCTAGATCCCTCTCCCAAAGAAAGATGTGTCAATTTCGATGGGAGGCAATTCGCTAGAAGGAAGGAATTAAGGCATCCTCTATAATCCAACATGAGGGGTGGAGGAAAGACAAATATTTGGAAGAGATCGGTCGAAGATACTAATACTCATGATGATGAGACTGACTTGGGAAGGTTGACTTGTAAGGTCATAGACTAACTGCAAAATGACTGACACATGTTTAAAACTTTCCCTTGAACATAAGCACGACGCATTATGTGACTGAGGCAACATGACTATAAGCTAGGATACAATTGTGACACAAGAGGCATCAACAAACACTCCATATAGTTGGAAGAATAACCAACCAGGGGAGAAAAAACTCAAAGTGAGAAAAAGTCTCCTAAATCCATACTAACCCAAAATGATGAGATATTGAAACAAGATTGTGCTTTATTCAAGGGAGACAAGATTGCTGCCAAGAAAAGAGATAGATGTTTTCCCATTCTTTTTGCTTTTTTGATTTTTTTTTGTCTTTTTCATGTTATAGAAGCCTGGAAAAAGAATAAAAGAATGTTTATAACACAATGGATGAAATGAGTGTCGTAGGAAAGAAAACTAGTTCTAGAGCACAAGGAGCATACCTATGCTTAATGCAAGGAAGCATGTGCAGGATAAGGCCACTCGGGGGAATGTTCCCTCCAGGGATAAGGTTTCAAGTTGCAAAGGCATAAAATGCAAGGATGGAAACTGATAGGAATGCATAGGAAATTGGTTCAATGAGAGCATGCTGAAGCTAGAATTAGGCCTAAAATTGTGAGCAATCAATATGCAGATGCAAATATGACTCAACTTTGGGAAGTGAACCTCCCATGATAAAAAAATTCTCAAGTTTAGTCTCCAAGGCTCGAAAAAGAATAAAATCATACCGAGGATAACTCGTTTGGTCATTGGGGACAGATTATTCCTTTTTTGTAGAGAGTCCATTTGGTTCAAAAAAGGGTTAAACTTATACCGAAAGGATGTCTCTTCAAAACCTTTTTAACGAGTGTGACAGAGACAAGATCACTCGACTATCTTTTCATATTTAAGGAGTCTGAAAAAGAGATTAATTGTGGACTCCCTTTTCCTTTTTCATAAAGTTAGTCCCTGAGCCCGAAAAAGTATAAAACACAACTTAGGAGAATCTTCTAGCTCGTAGACTAGAGTATACCTTTTTCGTTAGTAGTCTTGCCCAGTCCAAAAAAGGGGTAAACCTCTACTAGACAAACGTTTCTTCAGGTCCATTTAACAAGTTTACAAGGAACACCGTCACTTGACAATATTTTCAATTTTAAGGAGTCTGAAAAGAGATTAACTATGGACTCCATAAGATATGGGTCTCACGGGTAAAATGCCAGAGAGAGAGAGAGAGAGAGAGAGAGAGAGAGAGAGAGAGAGAGTAAGAAGCATTAAGTTCAAACAAAAACTCATGGAAGGACTAAACCATGACCTCCAAGCCTAGAGACAAACTTGCAGCATGAGCACCAAAATGAAAAAGGATTGTATACTAGAGCACCCATGGAAGGTAGGCCCTACCATCAATCGAACGATGCTTTGAAGCATAGAGAAATGTTTCATCGCTCGTTAATGGGGTTGACTCTAGGTTTAAATGATAATGGTAATTGAGAATGCAATAGTTTGAGTGGAATGCACTCTAACCTAAATGCCATTTTAAAACACATTACCTTCCCAGAGTCTTGTAATATATTCGGCCAATCAATGATAAGTGTATCGAAGGAAAATTCCTAAGACCTGCAAAAGTGACAATAGTGCAACAAAATTTTGACTATTAGTTGAAAATTTGGATAAAATCAAGAAACTTTAGAAAGTGGGTTTTCAAAATTTTAATTAAGTTTGGTATATTTACCCATTTACTAGTCCATTTTTACCATTTCACCCAAACAATTACCAAAGTGACCACAACCCTTAGAGAGAAAATCGAGAAAATGCAGAGCTTGGAGCAACTCCACTACTTGCCACCCTCATCAAGTAAGTATTTCATCCTTATCTTGCATTTCAATTAGTCATTCTGTCAATTTCTTTAAAAATTCATGCTTAAAGTATTTTTAATAAACTTAAACCTATGCATCCATGGGATGCCTTAAGGAAACCCGCGGATGTTCACAGCTGGTGGAAACACCAGTCATGAATATCCACGATTGTTCTACAGAAAAGGTGCGGATGTACACAAAGGAAACTAAAAAATCAAAACTAACTCAAAAACTTTATGGAAAATGACAGGATGTCCATTCTATGGAGAGAATGTGAAGATGAAGAGGTTGATTGAGGAGTGTTTAATAATAATGAGGCCAAGCAATCTATGTGTGCTTGCTGCATGTATAAATTTTTCCAAGTTGGTGCCATGAAGGAACAAAGGAGATTACTAAATATCCTAATTGACTACTGGAACCCAAATGCTGAGGATTTTATGCTCGCTGGACAGTCTTTGACCATTACAGTTGAATACATCTACTTCATCATCGACTCATCGAGGAGAGGGAAGGTACCAAACTTCCAATATTAGGGAGGAGGCCAAAGCATCAATGAATTTATCAACAAGCACTACGTTTCCGGTACCAAGAAGAGTGGCTTGCAAGTTCCAATCAAACAAATAACCAACTTGAATCTCTAAGTCATCTTATACACTTTGGTTGGGATCATGGTATCCAACTCTTTACACTTGGCATCGTGGGACAAAATGCATTATGGGGTTCAATTCCTACGCTCCACTATGTATGACTGGAGTACTACTATGCTTAACAACATGAAAAAACAATTGACAAAATGAAATATTGGGAAAGCCAAGAACTTTTTCTTCTATAGCGTCCTATGCACATTTTTCTTTGAGCAGGTGCCCATGATGAGCCCAGAAACATAGATATGAGGACACTTACAACCATGACTAACCATGATTCGATGGACCAAGGTCGTAGCTCACTTAGGAGGTGGAAAAATGTCCAACCCCTTTGACGACGACTTCTTTGGTTGCTGGGAGTGACAAAATCCCTTCATTGAGGACTACCCATATGCAGGCATTCACTTCAGCGACGATTCAGATGTCATCATCCCTGTCGAAGATGAGCTACAGGATATAGGTAACCTTTCATTTTGTGTTATTTAATTTTTAATTTTTGAAAATATATAACTATTTATGACTTTTGTGAGACCCAATCTATTAACAAGTACCTTACTTTTATGCAGATAGAGCACCTGCGAGACAGGCTAATGTCCCACGACATAGATGACGAGGCAAAGAGGAGGCTGGATCGAGTGACAAAGCAACAAGGACTTTGTGTAGTGTGGTTCAGAACTTCAAGGCCCTCATGCGCAATGTGCCTATGGTGACCATTGACGATCTCCCCGTTGTTGATGTTTTGGTAGATGAGGGAGGTATTAACCTCCACGTGTAACCTATGACTTAGAATATAATATTTTGGAAGCAAGTGAACCATTAAACAAATGTGTGAAAAACCTAGAAGACAAGTCATCCTAGAAGAATAAATAATATTAGAATATTATCTTCCATAAAGACAAGTTGGCTCCACAAGAAAAAGATAAACAAAAAATATAATTACCAGAAAGTCAAGTCGGCCCAACCAAAAAAGTCACTGGACATATTAATATAAATAGAGGACATTTTAGCTCATGTGTACACCAGTTTGAGCGCAAGTCTTGTGGAGAGCTACAATTGCAGCTACAACTACAACTGCAAGGAGGAATAAGGGTTTATGATCATCTCTTTGTCTTGGTCTCTCTCTAGCACTATCAAGTGATATTCTTGATGATTATCTTGGTATACTCTTGGTGATATTATTTCTAGGTATAGCACAAGTCTGAGAGAGTAGTACAACTTCAACTATTGCAATTTTCTATGGATATGGAGACTCTCTCTCTTGTGGGCTACCCTTGGAGAAGGAGCGCTCTACTTGTATTGAGTTGTTACTGCAGTTATCAACTAAGGTTTATCTGTTGGTTTTGGAGTAGGCTTGCTAGAATTATTCTAAGTAAATGTTAGTGTGATCGGGGGTGGCATATGTGAATGCCTATGGTTGGGTGACAACAATGTGACAATGTCTATGGTTAAACAAGCATACCAAAATTTCAACATGGTATCAAAGCTCATTTCTTTCGTAACCGTCTAAACATTGGAAGGAAGATCCTCAATTTCCCCCATTGTCAAGCTCATTGAGTGCATACTGAACTCATTAATAAGGTCACCTAAGTAGGGTGCATATCTTCCTCGGATCAGATCTTCAAATTTTTGAAGTTGAGAAATTAGGGTTCCTCATAAAACCCTAGGTCTACAGTACCAGTTGTAGTTGCAGTGCCAATTCCTTCATGCCAGTTCCTTCATTATAGTTTCTTCGTGCTAGTTGCAACACCAGTTACAGTGCTAGTTGCATCACTAGTTGTAGTGAAAGTTTCTGTGAAGTGTTGGGACTAATATTTGGTTTCCCTAGTGCACATTACCCTAGTGCATCTCTAGCTACCTTTAGATTACAAGTTGGAGCACCTTTGAAGTTTTAAGGTTTGTCATTGCTTGCCGTCGTTGCCAGATGGTGCCACTGCCTGTCGATGTTGTCGAAGGTATGTAATTATATATATTTAAATTGTATCACTATTTTGAGTGTGATTGCAGGAGAAGGGATCTCTTACAATCGTAGATCCAGAGGGATATCATATCCAACACATTCATAGGAGCAACACACTCCAGGTTTTATTGTTTTCATATGCCTCTAGCTGTTATGGAATTATGAACATCTAGTTGTATTTTGATCTATTGAAGTTATGATTATCATAGAAACCTCTGTTCAAAGTTAAAGTTATAAGCTGACTATAGTCAAAGTACTATATTGATTAAGGTTGATATTTTTAGTTTATTTTCATTATATTATCTAACTCATATTTCTGTCAAGAAAGCATATTTTCTTAAGTACATGGGACAGGTTGAAGAGAACACTTTTCATCTTGAGTGAAGGAGACTCGGAATAAAATCACAACACTCATTCTTGAAGATAAGAGTCTAGGTTCCAAGTTTGATTGATTAAATTAATAAGTTTCCAATTTTCACATATCAAGTTTAATAATTGCTACATTACTAGTTGTGACAGCAATCCTTGAAAGGATCTATTACTACTAGATACGATGAATACTTGTAAACATGTGAGCACTATTGATGTAAATGATTATTGTACTTGGTCACAAAATTAATTAACATATCCTCTAGGAGATACTTCTTGTTTTGATTCTAGGCAGGTCATCTCGATAATAATATGATGATTACCATGAGATTGTCTTTTACTGTTGTTGACATAGATATGTTCTTATGAAAATTCTATTATACTTTTTTCTCTTGTTTCTCTTGTCTCAGACATGTTATTTTATAAATTCCATGGAGGTCACCTTGGAGGAATGATTGATCACAACACTAGAAGAGTGTTGTTCCTATTTCTTATTATTGTATTTTTATTTTGGCTCTTGTTCCAGGCAGGTTGCAAGAAATATCTCTGAGAAGGTTCTACTGTGATTATTGTTCTAATTCTTGTTTTTATTATAAGAGTATTATTCTTGTCTACTATTTTCCCCTTTGTTTTCCTTGTTCCAGGAAGGTTGCATGTGATAAATCTGAGGGGAGCTATAGTGACGGTTGCAGGAGGAAACATATTAGATGGCGTATAGTTTGAGACATGGATCAGATTGTCTAGATAAGAAGTTGTATACACGACTATATGCATCCATGTACCGAAGAAAAAGAATATGAAGAAGGGTAATTTTGTGGGATACTAAGTATCTCATATGGAGATTGATTGCAAGGAGCAACATGCTCCAAGAATAACCAAACAAATCCCTCTAGTCTAGTTGATCACTCCTCAAATCAGGGAGAGTTAGTGGAGCTAGAAGGGCCTACCTAGAATATTTGCAGTAACCAAGAAGAGACCAGTGTGGTCCCATGAAACTTTTGTAGGAAGCAACATTGATGAGCCATATCATGAAGAGAATATGGCTCCACCAGTGGTGAGGCATGCGTCCCCACCGAGTACCAACTCATAAGGAGCTAGAGTTCAGAGGGAGTCATTCCTCATGATCTAGGAGGGAGGAACATCCTCCCTAGGACCATTCACTGAAGACTTCATAGGAAATATGATGTAGGAGAATCACTATCAAAATTCAATGAGACCAAGTGAAGGACAACTCATTATCCAGAGAGCATATTCAAACTGGTTTGGATTCCAAGAGCTTGTCATTTTGATACTTTGAAAGTATTGTAATTAAAGGACCTTTAATGTTTTGAGGCTCGAGAAATTGTATGGGATCACAGGAGATTGTAATCGTCTTAATTAGCTGTAGGATTGTACATATATCAAGCACCGACTCATATCTGGGTTGTAATTATCCATTTATTGTAATAATCTTAGTGGTAGAATACTTTAATTATGATGTGAAAGCACTAGAGTAGTCGGAAGGAAGGCTCAAGATGCTCCTCCATGTATAAATGTATGTAATCTATGCCCAAAAGAGGCTGATATAGTTTATTTGTTATCTTGCTAAAGAATATAAGTTGAGAGCTGCAAGAACACTGTGTAAATATTTTATGAATGAATATAATAGATGAGATTTGCTTCCAAATGTCTGGGTTTTCTTATCTCTAAGTTAAATGGGTAATGTTATGCTTTCTGTTTTCCATGTTTTATATTCCCATGTTTGAATTTATTGGTTAATGAATGAACCTTTGATGTCCTTGTTTCTCTTATGAAACCTTGGTGCAAGGAATGCACAATTCCACACAAGGAGTATGAAGGCAGAGTTGTGTAAAGACTCAATATCTCAAGAGAGGTAGAGTAAATTGTGTAGAGTGGGTGCAAGGAGTGCACACATAATCATATGAGTATAAAATATTTAAGAAGACCAGTGCAAGGTGTGAACAAGGCCAACACTTAGATAAGTGTTGAAAGAGTCTCAAAGTGAGCCATCGCAAGGAGTGCACGAGAGATTTTTCTAAGTCTCAAGCTCAGGAGAAGTAGCGCAAAGCGTGCACCCAATAATAATTCATTTGAAGTTAGCAAAGATCAAGAAGGATAGCAAGATTTAGTTCTCAAAAGGAATAATTCATTTTGTTTGGAGGATGAGCGGACGAGATCCGCTCAGAGGGAGCCAGGACCTTTCATAACCGTTGGATCTGGAGAAGACACATGGTAGGAGGAATTTTTCATTGATATTTGCATATGGGAGAGTGACACATGGCATTTGGAGGCCCAACGTTCCACATTTTCAACCTTGACATCACATCCTAGAGCTCAACGTCACCCTAAAGGGGCATGAGATCACCCTTTTAGGGATAAATTTTGATTTAAATTTGAATTTTTCAAATTAAAGGGATAATTTGAGGGGGTCGACCCTATTTATTTTTATGTTGAAAATTTAAGAGGACAAATAGGTCAGGGAGGGATCCTACAAATACACCTCCTTGACATTTTATTTTAGAATCACATTATTTCTCACAAAAGTGAAAAATAAGTCTGAAATTTTTTCCCTATTCGGGTTATTGGCTCTTTTACTCATGCGCTATCACTTGGAGGACAAGTGTGGAAGTCTCTTTGCTGATTTTTTGGATGGATTTTCCACAATTAGGGTTTACTCTTGTCATATCTTGGTGAAGTAAGTAAATTTCTACAATTTCATTTCATTTCATTGAATGTTTATGGTAAATTTTAGTTGTTCATATTGAATATTTTTCTTGGTAAAACCCTAAGAGATGAGCATAAGTGCTTCTTCCTCTCACAAGGTTAATTTCATCCATAATTTGTGAAGAAAATCCTACCTAGAGTTAATCTCCTAAAGCCCTAAAGTGATAGCACTTTAGGACTTTGATTCTAGACTCTTGATTATAACTTACTTCGAGAACTTAAGAAGGGGGAAAAGGTTTCTAGAGCCCAAAAGTGCTTGCACTCTAGCAACCCCTCTCTTTAAGGCTTGAAATATAAGGCCCTAATGTGCTAGCACCTTATACTTCAAACCCTACCTCTTAGATCTTGCTATTATCATTCTCCAAACATATTATATTGATGTTCTAAAAGACTCCATAGCCCTAAGGCATTAATCATTTGATCTCTCTTGTCGTGAAAGTGATCTACAAACTCTCAATTTTCATTCTCTCAAGCTTATTACTAACTTTTCTAACTCTAACTTGAGTTAACTTACTAATTTACTTGTTGTTGCGAAATTTTTCTACAACCATACTAACATACACTAATGTTTTGCATACATTGCTCTAATAGTGGCTTAACATACCCAAACATTGCATCTAATGATTGGACAATGTTCTATTAAGTAAATGCTAAATTTACATGATAAATTGTTTCAATTATGAAGTGTAATTTTTGTTGCTGTTACAATTTGTGTATTAATGTTGTACCACTATTAATTGCTACAATTTTACAACAACCATAGCATATTTCCTCGTCTAGTGTCTTCTAAGGTGCTAATTGCATACTTGTACCTAGAAATAAATACACCTATGCTATAAGTGTTCTTGTTTGAGACATGTACCCAACAACTTCATACTTCAACAATTCCCTTGACCTAGACTTTGACTTAGGTGATCAAGAGACGTGGTGGTAGGCTTGGCTACAATACTTGCTACTTTGATCCCTTGAGTGTAAATGTGTTGAACCTACACATAATAAATATAGCTAGAAAATACTACACACATTTGCAGAGAGAAACTGATAAAGAAGAAGAAGGAGAGAAAGAATGGAAGAATTCTCATTAACTGTCATGAATAATGAATAATTTACACATGATATACTCTATATAACTCAATGAATGCGCACTGGAGGAGAACCAATGTGCCATAGTGGTGGTCTAGAGTGATCTGGAAACACACCATCAGTTAAGGGAGTGAACTTCCATCTAGTCTAGTCTCTTAGGAAATTACAAGAGTGCACTACCACCTAGCTGAGTTAACTAGTCAACTAGTCTTTAGTTAACTGACTGAAAAGAGTGTAGTGAGGAGTAGATCAATGAATCAAGGGTAATGCACCAGTCTGATGATGATCCCAAGGCAAGTGTGAATTAGCATGGTTATGATCCCAATGTTGCATGGTGACAAAACCAATGCAACATCTAGACTCAACTCAACTAGTCAAATTGAAGTGTCAACTGAAAGAGAATATTCTCCCCTAAAATATAGGAGACTGGATAATGACTAATTATGACTAATAAACAAGGAAAAACCTTAGGAAAATAAATCCTAGGTGTGTGTGAAGTAACTCCAACACCGCTTCTGAACATCACTATGGTGAAAATAAAGAATGGGTGATCCAGGTGGATATCGGTGGCCACCCACCTTCTCCAACTGGCTCAAAATAGTTTTTTGACAATTTTGGCAATTTACTATTTTTAACAGTTTTAACTTCCAGGGCCATTTTGAGGGCCTAAATGAAGGTTTTTCAGGATCGATCTTCTCAATGATAGTCAATGGCATGATTGATCCCCCAAAATGAACCTCCTCGAAGATACCTTTCCAATGGGCTATCATACGCCTAAAACGAAGATCGTATGAAAAAGTTATGACCCCGAGAAGTTGATGTACTAACTTACCCAGATGGGGCCCACATGACTTTTGGAGCTTCATATCCTAGGGTTAGGTTTTTGGATGTCTAGGGTTTTAGGCATTCCTGTTTATTGTAAAAATTCCTTCAGAGCCTCATTGTAATGATCTTCTTGTGAATGAGCACAACCGTCACATCTCTTCTCAATGATAAGCTGCCACCATTCCAACAAGCTTGTTTCCGCTGCATTTATAGTTTCATCTTATTTCCTTATTGAATAGAAAACCAATTTTACTGTATCTCTGTTATTTTGGGTTAATCACCTGTTAATAATATGTAGTCATTTCATTCTACTTATTAAATCTGGATCAGTGCTATCAGAGCGGTATTCTCCTTGTCATCTTAATGCATGTCCCCAATGAGGTTGTAGTACGAAGAGTTGGGTCTTGAGCTTGTTTCTCTTGAGGAAAAAAGCTCTCGCACGCCCAAGAGACCTCTCATGGAAGGAGAAAATAAATATGATGAGACATGAGATCCTTTCAAACTGTTGATTGAGGAAGCCCTCACACAACAAAGGAACGAGATGATGGATAGTTTTGCACAAATCCTTCAGCGGCTACCAACAGGCGATGCATCTTCTTTGAGTGGAGGCACCACCCCCTTCAAGGTACAAATAAAATTTGATATTCCTATATTTGAAGGTCAGATAGATGCAAATGTTGTAGACAAGTGGTTGAATCTATTAGAAGGGTATTTTTCTATCCATAACTTTTCGAATAGAGAAAAGATTACTTTTGCGCTCCTAAAAGTCATTCCCCATGTCAAAGATTGATGGGAAACTTTCTGTGAGCAAAAGGAAATAGAGGAACCCTCTTTATTTATAGTCATGACCACTTGGGAATCCATCAGGGATGCTATTAAGGAACAATACTACCATGTCGAAAGTTATGATGACTTGTATACCAAATGGACCACACTGCAGCAAGAAAGAGACCAAGCAGTGCCAGATTTCACAAATATATTTCATACCTTGCACACCAAGCTGGGTATCAAAGATTCAGAGTGAAATATTTTGCTCAAGTATCACGATGCTCTACATAGATACATCCAGACCAAAATGGAATTTTTGGACATCTCATCCTTGAGCGCGGCCTACCGATATGCCGTCAAAATCGAGCAGAAGTTCAAAAAAAAGATGCGGCAATTTGGGCCTGGAACCCCTCACAACAAAATCCATAAAAGGGTGGCCCCAACCCACATAAAAAATGACAGAACAAATATGGACAATATCAGGATAACCAGTCCAAGCTGCAAGCAAAGAAGGACACCGGAAAGACAAAGAAAGATATCGGGAAGTGGTGCGACTTCCATAAGATCCCTTGGCATAACACTGCTGGTTGTCACTCAAAGAAGTCGCTAGTGGCTGAAGTGAAAGCCTCTGAATCAGATGCAGGTTCATACTCTGAGCTGGAACCAGAAAGGGGAAGACAGATCATTGACATGGAACCTAGTACCACCGTTGCTACCACTAAGCTCCAGCCTGGTGAACCAAATGAGCAAGAAGAAGGAGAATGCCTCTTCCATTCATAGATGTGGGTAAAAGGCATTCCGCTGCACTTCATCGTGGATAAAGGTAGCCAGAAGAACCTCATCTCAGCAGAGGTTTTCAAGTTGTTGGCCCTATTGACAACACTGCACCCACAACCCTGTACCATTGGATGGGTCCACCCAGGAAGCGATCTTCGTGTTATTCAACAGTGTCGACTATCGTACGACATCAAGCCCTTCAAAGATGAGGTATTGTGTGATGTTTCTCCTCTCAAAGTTTGTGATGTTATTTTGGGATAACCTTATTTATGGAAACATCATGTTGTATATGAGTCTAGGCCTCATAGTGTTATTATTACTTTGAACATGAAATTGTACAGGATAACTGAGGCAATGCCACCTAGTGCTATTTCCTTGATCTCTACTAAGTAATGCAGGAAGGTCATCTCTCAGATGAGGAAGTTTGTCTTCTTCATGATTCACTCTCAGAATAAGTGAAATATCATAGCCACATCCAGGGTCTCTGCGACCGACCTCTCCACACAACAAAAGAAAGTAGATAAGATCATGGAAGAATAATCAGATATCTTATCCTCACCAACCGAGGTACCTCTGCACTGCCAGGTCAAGCACCCCATCGATCTGACCCCCGATGCACCGCTACCCAATGGGCTAGTCTATCATTGCTCTCTGTTAGAGAATGAGGAGATCAAGTGACAGATCTAAGAACTTCTCCAAAAGGGGCACATCCGTCCTAGCTCGTCACCTTGCCAGATCCCAATCATGATGGTACAAAAGAAAGATGGAACCTGGAGACTCTGCATTGATTACCGAGATCTGAATAAAATCACAGTCATAAACCAATACTGGATTCCCCAAATTGATGACCTCCATGATCAACTCATGGGGCCCAAATACTTCAATAAGATTGATCTGAAGTCTGGCTACCACTAGGTCTTGATAGAACATATAGATGTATGGAAAACTTCCTTCAAGTCAAAGGAAGGCCTTTTTGAATGATTGGTCATGCCCTTTGGTTTGACAAATGCTCCAACCACTTTCATGAGGATGATGGACGATATCCTACAACCATTCACCAATAATTTTGTAGTGGTGTATTTGGATGGCATTCTTATTTACAACAAGACTTGGGTCGAACACTTGCAACATATTCAACAGGTTCTGCACACCCTGCGACAACACAAGCTATATGCCAACTTGGAAAAATTCTCCTTTGGCATGGATAGGGTCCATTACCTTTGCTACATAATTTATCAACATGGCATACATGTGGATCCATCCAAGATCCAAGTCATCCGTGACTAGCCAGCCCCAACCACACTCACTGAGCTTCGGAGCTTCTTGAGCCCTGCCAATTTCTACCGCAGGTTCATGTTGGGATTCTCCCATATTGCATGGGCCCTCAATGAATAACCAGGGGTGGTGGTAAGGAAAAATTTGCATAGGGTCGGTCCCAACATAAAGCGTTCGATGATTTGAAGCAACACTTATGCTCGGCCCCATTACTTTCACTACCATAACTGCAACAACCCTTTGAGATCGAGATAGATGCTTCAAACTTTGCGGTGGGTGTCGTTCTCACTCAACACAGCCACCCCGTGGCCTATCATAGTGAGACACTATCATATGTTGTTTTTAAGTACCCTACTTACGACAAAGAAATGTACTCCATTGTGAAAGCCTGCCGCTAGTGGAGACATTACATTCTTGGGAAGGAGACAATCATCCACACTGATCATAAGCCAGTGCAGTTCATGCAGACACAAGGAAAATTGCAGAACGATTACCATCAAAGTGGTCCACATATTTGTAGAAATTCCACCTCAACATCAAGTATAAAACATGAAGTACCAATCACATCGCTGATTGCCTCAGCAAACCGCCAATCGTAACACTCACCAGGATACTAGAATCCTACAACCATGAGACCTCTGGATGGCCCCAAATCTATGAGACAGACCCATAATTCACCACCACCTACCAAATGTTGGGTGTAGGACACTTCGACGTCGAAAAGATAGTGGCGATGCTACAAAAACATTTCTACTGGCCGAAACTTCGACAGCAGGTCAACAAGTATATCAAGCCCTACATTGCCCGCGCTATTGCCAAACCGACCACTAAGAAACAGAGTCTGTACACCCCTCTTCCTAATCCTGACAAGCCATGGGAATCCATCTCAATGGACTACATGTTAGGCCTCCCATCCACCAAGCAAGGAAATGACTGTGTTTTTGTGGTTGTTGATCACTTTTCTAAGATGGAGATTCTGGTTTCCTGCAAGAAGAACATCACAACAGAGGCCACTACCAAGATCTTCTTTGAACAAGTCTGGTTACATTTTGGAATCCTACAAAACATTGTCTTAGATTGGGAAAATAGATTTCTCAGCACATTTTGGTCGAGCCTCTGGTCATGGCTGGACACTAAGCTCACCAAATCCATGACCTTCCATGCCCAGACAGATGGCCAAACCGAGGTCGTAAATCGAATGATTGTGCATATCCTTTGCATGTATAATTAAAAGCACGCTCACACATGGGATGAGAGCCTTCCATATGTCCAACATAGCTACAACTGAGCCTTTCATAGCTCAACCGACCATAACCCATTTCAGGTGGGCTTGGGATTCCAACCATTGGGTCCCATAGATGTTGCACTTCCCCTTGCAGTCACCTCGACCGACTCATATCCTAATCCAACTGAAGCTGACAAAGCCACCTGGTTCATTGAGCAGATCCAACACATCTACCAATAGGTTCAGGATATCCTATAGAAGTCCAATGACAATTACAAGTAGCACCATGATCAACATCGGGTGCCACATAAGTTTCAGGTGGGCGACAAAGTTTCGTTTCACTTGCATAAAGAACACCTTATAGGACCCCATCGGAAGCTTCAACCACTCCATTATGGGTTGTACACCATCACCAAGGATGTGGGGGATAATTATTTTGAGCTCAACATTCCTCCTTTCCTTGGCCTGCACCAAGTGTTCAACGTGGATCTCCTTCGCCCTTATTTCCCACCATTATTGGACACCTCAGACGTAGCAGAGCAGCTGACACCAACATAGATCAACCTCGAATGCATACAATAGGCATCCAATGATAATATTTTTGACACATAGATCAAGGGCACTCGAAAACAAAGGATCCATCTTTATTGATTCGTCAAAGTAGGGCAGCTCCTGCACTAAGGCAAGTGGCTCACCAGGGGTCAAATTCAACATAAATTTCCTCATATGATGGGGGAAATAAACACAATGGAGACCATTTATTTATAATGAGGGAGGATTGATCCAAGTGGATATTAGTGGCCACCCACCTTCTCCAAGTGGCTCAAAATAGTTTTCTGACAATTTTGGCAATTTACTATTTTTAACAGTTTTAACTTCCGGGCTCATTTTGAGGGCCTAAATGAAGTTTTTTTGGGATCAAGGTTCTCAATGATAAATGAAGGCATGATTGAGCCCCAAAAATGAAATTCCTCGATGATACCTTTCCAACCGGATATCATATACCTAAAATGAAGATCATATGCAAAAACAACCCCAGGAATTTGATGTACTAACTTACCCAGACGAGGCCCACATGAATTTTGGCGCTTCATCTCCTAGGGTTAGGGTTTTGGATGTCTAGGGTTTTTGACATTCCTGTTTATTGTAAAAATTCCTTCAAAGCCTCATTGTAATGATATTCTTATGAATGATCGCAACTGTCACATCTCTTCTCAAAGATAAGCCGCCACCATTCCAACAAGCTTGTTTCTGCTACATTTTACAGTTTCAGCCTATTTTCTTATTGAATAGAAAACCAATTTTATTATATCTCTGTTATTTTGTGTTAAGCACATGTTAATAATATGTAGTCATTTCATTCTGCTCATAAAATCTGGATCAATGGGTCCCGACAATGAGGCCATGTTAGGTACCCAAATAAAAAAGATACAATGAAAATAAAGTGAGGAAAGAGGGAAAACCTAATGGGAAACCCCCCCCTCAAGGTACAATGTATGTAAAAATAAGAACTATAGTTTCTAGGAAACTGTGTCCTTTACTCCAAGATGATATCGCATAGAATGTAACTTCTTCTTAGTGAAGGTGTTGGTGAAGATGTCTGTTGTCTATTCTGCTGAAGGACAGAACTGTAGGTCGATGATCCCCTCATGTACTAAGTCCTGGATGTAGTGCATGTGGATTTTAGTGTGCTTCATCTGCTGCCTCTAAAATTCATCTCTGCAGAACTTCAGAGTGCTCTGGTTGTCACACCATATAACGATTGACCAATGAAATTGAATTCCCAACTCAGTGAGAAAATGTTGTAGCCACATAGCTTGAATGGTTATGTTAACTACCCCTCTATACTCTGCCTCGGCTGAAGATAGAGAAATGGAAACTTGGTTCTTTCTCGACCAACAGATAGGCCCAAAACCAAGAATGAGTGAGTAACTAGATGTGAAATTGTGATCAATGTTATCGCCAACCTAGTCAGAATCAGTAAACCCAATGAGATCTAATGTAGAGTATGCTTCATAATGAATCCTAAAGGTGATAGTGCCTTGTACATATCGAAGGATACACTTTGCAGCCTTTCAATGTAGCTCATGTGGCTCCGGCATGAACTTGGAAAATGTGCCAATTGCATAGGAGAGGTTTTGTCTAGAGTGTGTGAGATACAACAAGCTCTCCACTAGCTGTATGTATAGTGTGTTTTCAACCAATGGAGTCTCCCCACCATCCTCAAGTTTGACTACTGATAGGAAAGGAGTTAGAGCAGACTTGCAGTATGTCATGTGAAATCTCTCAAGGAGATATCATGCATACTTGGCCTGAGATAGTTTGATGCCTGATGCATACTGATTAATCTCGAGTCCAAGGAAGAAGTGTAGCAGACCCATGTCCGTCATAAAAAATCTGTCATGTATAATCCTCTTGACTGCAACAATTGCTGAAATCAAACAACCAGTGATCAACAAATTATCAACATACAAAACTTAGAGTAGAAGTGAATCAACCTTCCTAAGCATGTAGACATTCGGGTTTGATTTACAACGTACAAAGTTCTGTGACAACGGGTAGGAGTCCATCTTGGAATACCATGCCCTCAGAGCCTGCTTGAGGCTATAAAGGGACTTCATCAATCGACAGAACAAATATGAGTCCTACATAAATCCTTGGGGCTTCTCCATATATATCTCCTCAGAGAGATCACTGTGAAGAAATGCATTCTTCACTTCCATATGATGGAATTCCAATCTCTTCGTTGTCACAATGGAAAGTGCCAATCATATGGAATCCATCTTCACTACTGGAGTGAAGGTCTCATCATAGTCAATGTCATGCACCTGCTAAAATCCTTTGGCAACAAGCCTGAATTTATATCTTCTAATCTGTCCATCCGCTGTGCTCTTGGTCCTATAGACCCATTTTCATATGACAAGTTTCTTCCCAGAAGGAAGGGGAACCATATCCCAAGTCTGGTTCTCGAGGAGGGAGTTGTACTCCCCCTGCATGGCAGATTTCCAAAATGGCTTTCCAACAGCCTCATCATAGGACCATGGATCTGAATACTGAACCAAGAAAATATTCCTAGGTGGCATCAATTCAATGGTAGTGAGTGCAAGAGGAGGATCCTTGAAATCAGATCGAGTCTTCCTAGTATCAGTTGGATCCCCAAAAATATCCCTTGCATCTTGAAGAGTAGTCTATGCCCACTTGGGCCTCGACTCTGACTATGCATCTGCATCTGCATGCACTGAATATGTATCTGACTGTACTGACTCTGTATCTGAATCATTTGAGTCCTTTGAATTATAACTCTCATCTGAAGAAGATTCATCATGTGCATGCTCATCATCTCAGACATGTGGAAGAATGAAGGTGTCTACATGCGGCTGTTGAGGTACATGTGGGACACTTTCCTTGAATTGGACACTTCGCTCAATGATGAGCTAGTCTGAGGAAAGATTAATAAGTCTATATCCCTTCACACCATTAGGGTATCCAACAAAAATACACTTATTTATCTGTGGATCAAGTGCATTCCTCTTTTAAGAGAAAATCCGAGCCCATGCACGTGAACTGAAAATACGAAAGTGGGTCACTTCTAGTTTGAGGCCGCTCCAAGCCTCGTAGGGGGTCTTATCCTTGACATATATATGGGGAGATATGTTTTGGATGTATGTTTCACAATTAAGTGCTTCAAACCATATTCTCTATGGTAGTCACTTTACATGCAACATGCAATATGCCATCTCCTTTAGAGATCTGTTTTTCCGCTCAGAAACTCCATTTTGCTGTGGAGTATAGGGAATTGTGTGCTGCAACTGAATCCATGCCTCATGGAAAATATTATGGATCTCATGATTGACTTACTCTCCCCCGTTATCAGTTTGGAGGAATTTTATTTTCTTTCCAGACTATGTCTCAACTAGATCTTTGAAATATTTTAGGTGTTGAAATACCTTAGATTTTTGCCTGAAAAAGTAAATCCATGTAAAACATGAGAAATCATCAACAAAAATGAGAAAAAACCTAACTTTGCTGATATATGGATGTGGAAAAGGACCCATAAGGTCATTGTGGATCAGATCTAAAGGCACAGAAGCTCTCTGAGACTTTCCTTTTTCGATTTTCTCTTGAGGGTGTTTTCCAAGAACACATCCCTCACATACTCCCTTGGAGAAATGGATGTCTGGTAGACCATCAACCAATATTTGCTTTCTAATATGTTTCATAAATATGAAATTCAAATGTCCAAACCTTTCGTGCCACATCCTACTACTTTCATTATCATGAGTAAGTAGTAAAGCAAAGTCTGGTTCAATAAATTCAGAAAATGTATACAATATCGATAGATGATTTACCTCACTGGTAGAAACCCTGGAGTTGGTTTGCATGTCATAGATGTCCACGAAATTTGGTGTGAATATGAATTTCTTTCCAGTGCCATAATTCATCACCTGATACACAGAGAGAAGGTTGACGAAAAGTTTGGGAACGTGCAACACATTCTCAAAGCTTCCGTTGGTGAGTTCAATCCTTCCTTTGTTGATGTCTTTGACAGAAGAGTTGTCCCCCATCAGAATAGGAGGACCTTTGCATGCATACAATGAATAATATAATTCTTTTGAGGCAGTCATGTGATGTGATGCTCCTAAATCTATGATCCAAGCATCGAGAGAGGAGTTGATGGATATCAAGGCATGACAATAATTGCCTTTCTTTGGATTCAGATCTTTTGGCTTCTTCTTCTTGGCACCCTTGGGGATGAGATCTCCAAGGTTGCTTTTATGAAGTATTTGATACATTATATCTATTTGTTTTTTCATGCATTCAGATTCTGGATGGAATCCTTTGTGACAATATGTGCATTTCTCCCATTTTCTTCCCTTTCCACCTTTGGATCTGGAGGCATCGGTGAAGGGTTTTGAGTACCCTTCCTTCTTCGTATTTTCATGAGATTTACTTTTTCCTTTATATTTATATTTCTGATATTGATGGATTCCATATTGCACAGTAAGTGCATGTGCCTTTGGGCCTTTGATTTTCCCCATGTTGACGAGCTTGGTTTTCTCTTGTGTCAGGGATTCAATAAAGTCCTGAAGAGAAGGAATATTACAGGTGGCTCCAGAGGTGAATTTGACTGAATTGAATGTGGACACGAACACAGAGAATTCATGACCAAGTTGGGAGAGAATGGTGATAACCATTTTTTTCTCCTCCTTAGATTTATCAACCCCGCAAGCTTTGAGTTGCGACAATAAATCCTTGAATTTTGTAAAGAAATCTTGGATATTGTCGAAGATTTCTGGATCCAATGTGAGAAATTCCACCTCCAGCATGTGTCCCCTCATCTCATCCTATTTTCCAAAGAGAAATTCCAAGGTGGTCCAGGCTTCATTGGGAGTCTTACAGGAAGATATGTGAAAAAGGAGATCGGGAGAAATAAGACTGCAAATTGTTCCAAATGCTTCATCCATTTGATTTAAGTACTTGGATTTTTCTATGGCTGATGTTGGTTCTATGTGTGTATTCAAGGTTAAGTTGTACAATCCTCTGGTTCAGAGATGGATGACTATTTTCTCCTTCCATGAAGAGTAGTTGTAAGGTATAAGAATGAATTCTTTTTTAAAATCGATGTTTCCGTTGTCTTCAATCTTTTGTACCTGCAAACATTTTTGGTGTAGCATTTTCTTAGTAGTCCATCGGCTCTGATGCCATGTAAATTTTTTGAACCTACAAAAAATATATATAGCTAGAAAATACTACACACATTTGCAGAGAGAAACTGAGAAAGAAGAAGAAGGAGATAAAGAATGGAAGAATTCTCATTAACCGTCATGAATAATGAATAATTTACACATGATATATTCTGTATAACTCAATGAATGTGCACTGGAGGAGAACCAATGTGCCATAGTGGTGGTATAGAGTGATATAGACACACACCAGTAGTTATGGGAGTGAACTTCCACCTAGTCTAGTCTCTTAGGCAATTACGGGAGTGAACTACCACCTAGCTGAATTAACTAGTCGACTAGTCTTCAGTAAATTGACTGAACATAGTGTAGTGAGAAGTAGATCAAGGAATCAAGGGTAATGCACCAGTATGGTGATGATCCTAATTCAAGTGCACATTATCATGGCGATGATCCAAATGTTGCATGGTGACAAAACCAATGCATCATTTAGACTCAACTCAACTAGTCAAACTGAAGTGTCAACTAAAAGAGAATATTCTCCCCTAAAATATAGGAGACTGGATAATGACTAATTATGACTAATAAACAAGGAAAAACCTTAGGAAAATAAATACTAGGTGTGTGTGAAGTAACTCCAACATTGAGGTCACCGGGAAAGCCTCCCATGTGTGGACCTATTCCATCACTAAAACGTGGGGATTTCTTACTAAGGTGACAATGGTATGATATCCTATAGTTACGCAAGATTTGGTGATCTTGTGTTGGGATTTGCACAAATACAAATCATGTGATAACAATAGGCAAACCAAAAACACTATTTTTCTTCAACATACAGAGACTATCATAGTTGATGTGCTCTAATATAACATGCTACAAGAGACTAGAAGGAAATGTACCTTCATCATGATGAAAAAGGTATGCAAAATTTTGTGCCTGTGCAAATGTTTCTTTTATCTTCAACAATCTGCCATCCTTCCATGATGTAATGATGATGATGTTGTCAAAATACTTGCTTATTTCAAAATTTCCATCAAACATGTGAATAGAATGGCCTTGTTGTCGAATGTGCACAAGAGACAACAAGTTATTTCACAACTCAGGAAGATAGAGAGTCCGTGAATCTAGGCATTTTGAGCTCGATGGTGTCAATTCTCACAAGTTTGAGACTTGATCTATCTACAAAGTATATTGCACCCTCTACATTGTCATTCAATTATTTACAAAAATATCTCTAAAATGTCGTGTGGCATGTAGCACCAATGTCAAACAACCAACCATCTCTTGAAGAATCAAATAAAGCTTTGAAAAAATCTTCATTTATGTCAATATTGCAGTTAGAAACATCAAAATGAGTAGATTAAAGAGATTTACCTTTTTACTTGATATTTTCCCATGGGATTGTGCATGTCTTTGCTTCATGTGACCCATTCTTTCCACATGAACATAGTGAAAATTAGATCTCTCACCTTGATTGTGCCTACCCCCTCCTCTGAAATTATTCTTTTTGCATCCTCTATTACAACCTTATCCTCTTGAAGAATCATGTGAATGTTTCTTCCCTTTTTTAGCAAGGAACACAGACCCTCCAATGGGTTTAGTTTTCTTCTTCCCAAAATCCTTCTCATGTTCTGCAATTTTCTTCACTAAAAGAGTCAAAATCAAGGGACTTTAGTGGTCCACTAGCTTGAAGTGATTCATGATAGTGAGAGTATGCAAGGTAGAGGGACTTGATGAAGGATGTGAAATAAATTCTGATCTTCACACCAATACCATCAACATCATTCATGATGGATTTAATTTCAGAAGCTAAATCCATGGGATCATTATTCTTCATTTCTAGGTTGAAGAGATTCATCAACAATTGAATTAGCTCAAGTTATGAATGTGAATTATATAGATTTTTCAACTTCTTCAAATCACTCCAAGAATATTTGATATATATGATATGATGAATCACCTCTTTACTTACAGAAGAAAAAATCAAGGCATAAGTTTTATTGTATTTATTTGTCCATATGGCAAGCTCCTTATATATTGTTGGTTTGGTGTCGCCATCACAAATGTCATCCTAGATATTTGAATATTAGGGTATGATCTATCTTCCTTGACCATTATAGGTAGTTTTCTTTTCCATTGAGCATCGCACCAACAATGGAAACAAGAGAATGCATTTTTTCCGCTAGCTATCTTCTCCACAACACAATTTCTTTCATCATGATCTCTAAGTTCTTTAAATACATAAAAAATGCCCCTTAAATTTCCTTCCTTGGGTTTGAATGTAAGCTATCTCACACATAGTTTTGTAACTAGAGTTCATATATTGTTTGATAAGTAATGGGACCTCAAAACCAATGCAATTCATGCATATGTGAATGTTATATTTGTTTCTTGATATTATATTTCAGGAGCACACACTATTGGTCAATCACACCGCTCTTCCTTGATGAACAAGTTCTATAATTTCAACAAAAATTGTTCGATGAATACATCTCTCAAACATCTTGTTGCGTAGCCCTTTGTTCTTTGAAAACCATTCCAGAGATATACCATGCCAACATCCATCTCCTTTGCCACTTCTATACAGGCTTCAACATACTCTTCCGCATGTTGATTTGTATGATCTGGTTAATTACCATCAATGCTACCCCACTTTCATTTGGCATAAGCTCATCTCTCTTCAACAATATTAGACAAATATGTTCACATATCAAGGGTATTTCAGATACATCTAGTGTGGTTCTTCTAACTCCTCCATTTTTTCAGTGAAATGGACAATGAATCAAATTGAAGATGATTCCTCCTCCTCCTTTGTAGTAAACAAGACAAGGAATTGAGAGGTGAGATTGGATGATCAAATCGTTAGTTACTCTAGTCGAGCATTCTCAAGGTTATATGTTCGAGTGAGAACTTGAACAAGCTCAATGTTGATTGGGATTATGGTGGCGCTCACTATTGTTGAGATAACAAATCTTCAAGGGTCAGTGCAAGCTAATTATGGTCTCTCATGACGCATTAGTGGCAATGCAAACCTGGAAAGACAACAATATGTTAACTTGAAGGGATTATTCAAGGTACTTTTACAATGAACTTGAATATGGTGTAAAAATGTGAAACATAGGAAATTGAATTAGCTTTCTAAATATACAACTTTTATTCATAGACATTGTGAATAACTAGGTCAAATTTGATTTTTTCTAATAGTGGTATCTTATTTTTCCAACAAAATATAAGGTATATGGTTTTGTTCGTGCAGGTGTTGAGTATCTTAACGATGTAATTTCGTTCCAAAAACTTGTATACTTGTATAGAACCCATTTTTCTTGTGCCATGTATTTTTTTGGAAATTTTTAATATTAATTTTATATATTTTTAAAATTATCAAAGTCAACATAAGCCTGAAATTACAACGTCTTTTGTTCGTGCATGCTAAGAGGGTCTTAACATGATCAAAACATTTTTTTTTAAGATCGTAGGTATTTGTCTTCTCTAGTGCCACATATAACTCATTTGAGAAATGGTTAAGACGAGAAAAAGTTATATTAGAAATAAGAGATGTATGTATTCTAGGATTTTGATATAGGTGAAGACAAAAATAGATTAAAAATAGTAAACAATATTTATTTAAAAAAAAAATTGTATATTTGAAATTTTCATAGTCGACTTGATATATGTCTATAGTTTCGTCAACAAATGAATTATTTATCCTATAGAAAAATAGCGTCAAAGACAAAGATATAGAGGGGCATTCACAAAAATGGAGGTTTTTATCAATTTGCAAACTGAACCAATAGGTTTGTTATCCCAAACCTAAATTTGAGCCAAATAAGTCAACATACACCTTGTCAATCCCACCTAAAAATTTGAATTCAAAAGAGCGCACACCCGCTCTAAGAGTGCCCACACATTCTAGGAGTGCACACGCACTCTAGGAACACCTACGTGCTCCCATAAATAATTGCTTTCTCTATATTTGTCCTCCCTCTCCTACATATACCCCCCCTCACTATATCACTCACTCTCCCTCTCTACCCCCCCTGTCTATCTCCTTCTCTCTCCCTCACACTCCTATACATGGTAATACCTAGATATGGAAAGACTTAGACATCAAAAGGCATGGAAAGACCTAGATCTAGACCTTACCTTGACATGCCTCAGACTCTCACGCCCTCTCTCTCTCTCTCTCTCTCTCTCTCTCTCTCTCTCTCTCTTCATTGTTAGTCTTAGTCTCACTCTCTATTCCCCCTCTTTGTCTCCTTATGTATCCCCCCTTCGTCTCATTCTCTCTCTACCCCCCTTCTATGTCCCCCTCTTTGCTTCCCTTCATCTCACTATCCCTCTCTCTACCCCCCCTCTCTTTCTCCCTCTCCTCCCTCTCCCTCTC
>ML796959.1:295587-321970 GCA_009831015.1 Picea engelmannii | reverse complement strand
GAAAAATTGGAAGACAAATTTGTCAAGTGCAATTGGAATTGTTGTTTGTATCTTCTTGGAATTGGAAGACAAATTTGTCAAAGTGTAATTGGAATTGTTGTTTGTATCTTCTTGTGTCTTCTTGGAATTGGAAGACAAATTTGTCCAATTCCAATTGGAATTTTTGTTTGTATCTTCTTTTGTCTACTTGGATTTGGAAGACAAGTTTCACCAAGTGCAACTGGAACTGTTGTTTGTATCTTCCTGGAATTGGAAGACAAATTTGTCGAAGTGCAATTGGAATTGGAATTATTAGATGTGTATTATTTGTAATACAAAAACAAATTTCTCCACTTGGTTGTGCCTTATTACATAATACAAATAAAAATCTATGGTGGGTGTTTGGAAGACAATTTTTATCTTTAAACATGGGGAACTGATGGATTCAAGAAAGAAAGTACTCAAGAAAAATAAACAGATAAAAAATGTAGAAGAATAAAGAGAAAAATCAAAGTTATGTATGTCAAAGTGTAGGCTTTCAGAAGAGGGAAATCCAATTTCTAGCGAAATGGATGTCGTTGTTGTTTCTCCTCCATCACTAGAAGCAAATAGCAAGAGTTCATTAGAGAGAAATCCATCTAGTATCTCATCAAGACAAATTGTTGTGGATGACCAAATGATGGAGGATTTGCTTGGAGCTGATTATATAATGGATGAAATTAGAGAAGCAATCGGTGTACAACATTGTGGTGAAGAAGTTCTTATGGTGCAATCTCTTATTGGACAATCAAATGTTCAAGAAACTAGTCAATCCCATGTCCACTCTCCTCCTGAATTTGATCCTCCGGTGATTGAAGGGGAAACAACTACAACATTGTTAACTCCACAGCAGGGAGTTTAAGAGTGCCAGAATAGGGGTTCAACGTCCCTACCTAGATTGATCATTATGCGAAGAAGAACTCATAAACGCATTCAGGGCGATGAAAGCAATCTAGCATCACTTGAAGATAAGTTACCTAATCGCACTATTCGTTATCACACTTATAAAATCATTAAAGAATATTTTGAACCAAAATCTGATGTTGCTAAATGTCAATTATTTTTAGCTTTGTTAAAATCTAGTAGTTTGATTGCTTTTAGGAGAATTTTAGGCATTAAAATAGTCAAAAGTTTAGAAAAAATTCATAATATTGTTAGAAACCTTGTAGATGCTTTTCAAAGAATTGGTAAAAAATATCGTTCTAAAGACTGCAATGCAGCTCGACGTGTCTTGTCACAATCAATTGTTAGCAAGATCATGAGAAAATATCGTTTTCTACAACAAACCTCTCACCTTTTGAAATGAAATTTCAAAACCATTATAAAGTATTCTCATAGATGAGATAGCCTTGACAGAGGTGTCCCAAAATATTTTTGGGCCTTCACTGGTAGGCTACCTTTGTTCTGACATGAAGTTGATTGAAGTGGTTAAGGGACTAGTTCATGATTTTTGGCATGAGAACACTAGGCATTCTTCCAACCAAAAATATGTACTCAAATTGAGAAGGGGATATAGGGACCATGAACCCCATATTAAACACTTTCTTGACATTACACATAAAAAATTGTATGAGAGATTCAGAACAATACATAGTGCACTTAACTTGGGCCAAATATCTTTCCATAAATGCAAGCCTTGTGATGCAATTCATATACGAATCGTACCAAATTCTTCATGAACTTGGCCTAGATCAAATCTCCTGCTCCTTAACGCACAATTAAGCGACCTGATTTATTGGGGTGCTCTAAACCCTTAACAAGGTGCCTAGGATCAAATTCTCTTCATTCATCTATCGACCCTTTTTCTCATAGGACCATTCCTCGTGACCATAGCTTAACACAGAGAGCTAAACCTTGTCCTCCTCAACTAGATCGAAGGACCTTTGTCCTCCCTTTGTATGACCGAGAGCTATGACCTCGACTCAACTATTTGAGTGCTAATCGGTGGTATGGTTTGAAGATCATGATTAAATCGATTGTGAAGATAGATTCCCAGGAAGGATTGCAGAGTCTCGACTAGCTTGATGTTTAAAACCTTTCCCGAGTTTCGTAATGGAAATATATGCGATGGAGCGGAAATCAACGTCCGCTGTTGATTTTCCTCCCAATGGATATCTATGATCCTAGTTGATTGTGGGATGTGGAATAGCCACATCATTAATTTTCCTTTGGAATTCCACAATTGTTCCCGTCTGTTGATCTATTCTGCATGGATCCGACAATCATGACTTAACCAAATGTTGATCCGACGGTCTTCCTCTGTTAACCCCAGATCTAATGGTTACGAATAAATCGTTATTGATTTATCCTTTCCTCACAATATGACGGTTATCAACCACTGGTGGGGTGATCTAACGACTGTTGTAGCTTACCCTGTGATTCCAAAACCATTTTCCCTCCATCGTTCATTAGGATCATCGATCCTTCTCATGATCGATGATCAGATGAATAATCATTCCCGATATCATATAGAATACGAGATTTCACCAAGCCTCTTCTCCAAATTTCTCCTTCTCGGCCCTGCAATACAAACCCTACACTTGCGATTACATAGTCTAAACTATATGCACAAATATACACTTCTTCCTCACAGAGGTATAAAATACACGGATAATAGACATAAATTCAGAAGCTTCCGAAATACTCGAAATAAAGTATTTCCTTTGTATTCATACACATGGGGTTACACACAATTATACAGGATCACAGGCCTTCCTTTGTATGGATTAATTCAACAAACTACAATCCTCATTATGTTGGCCACACCTATCTTGACTCTAATTAGCATTCAATTGGTCACACCTTTGCCTCTAAGGCTTACAATAATATACAAATGGGGTTATGAACTATTTATGGTTTAGATCCAACAAACCCTCAACATATTCCTAAGGATCCTCTCTGATCCACTTTCTACTCAACCAAATCCCTATTCTAGAATATCCTAATCCATAAGATCCTCATGAGATCTTGTTGGTTACTATTCTTCTTACTCTTCTATTCTGTCTGAGTTTATTGACCCAGGGTTCATGTCTATTCGGGTTTCCAACAAAGCCTCTAAAACTATCGGCCCTCCTGGTAAAACAGAAGGAAACAAAACGCACAGAATGTGCTGCATAGTCTCACCCAAGATAGCTTCAATGGGTGGCTGTAAGACTCATGTGTTTACAACCTAGGATTGAGTGTTAGATATGAGAACTGAATATTGAACCATTATTATAACTAGTAACTGTAATGTATTGTTATTGACGAATAATCAGAAGATATAATAACTCATTCATTGAGCATACCAATAGAAAATGAAGACAATAAAGAGATGCATGCATTAATCACATAACACAGATGTTACTATGGTTCACCCCTTCCTGGGCTACGTCCACAAAGATCTGGCTCTTGGCTCTTTTATTATAGTATTTCCGCATCTACAACGCCACACGCTTTAAAATCCTTCACACTTGGGTAAGATCTATATGAGGCAGACTAGATCAATATCTACCTTCCTTCATCTTCTCTAGCTCAACAATTTATACAAAATAGATCATACAAAAAAATATTACATATCGCATCAACTCATGCATAACTAAAAACAACAACAATAATCATAACCTCCCCCCTCGCTATGATACATAAGTATCGATATTTATATGTTTCTAGATCTTCATCCATTACAATACATTACCAAAACCCTAACCCTACCGTTGTTAGGTCTTCCTTGCATGCGCGCGTGTTGTTCTTCCTTCCAGCTGTCGCTTTCCTCGTGCATGCTTTCTTTCCCAAAACCACCTTGCTTTTCTACTTTGGCCTACCTCCAACATGCCCCTAACACTGACATCTAGCTCATCCCGAGCCACCTAACCTTTTTGTGCTTCCTCGATCTCCTTGGTGATTGCCTAGAACTTTTCCTTGAGATTTGCTTCCAGTGTCTATGCTTGCGCAGTCTTCTCCTTGAGTGTGTCCACTATTTAGACTATAATTTCATCATTGATCAATTCCACACACTCTGCCTAGGTTTGTGCTATATGTGCCTTGGCTTCCTCTGCTTGTGCCAGGACTTTTTCTACTCACTCTTGCAATGGTTCCATTTGATCTTGCCGCTCCTATTTCTGTGTTTGCACAGTGGTGAGTTTTGCCTGCAATTTATTCATGTCCTGCGTCCCTTTGATGTGTTATGTTATTGGCATTGTCTTCTACCTCTGCTTGAGGTCTTGGATCGCTACGTTGATCCTTTCTTCTTCCTTGTCCCAATTTTGGACCTGTTGATCCTCCTCTAACTTAGTCCAAAGCTGCACTGCTTTATCAAACAAGTCAGCTATTATGTTGACCTTCTGCTCTATCTCCTATAGCTGCACTGTTGCTTCCTTCTTCCTTTGCTTCTTCACTACTGGTGGAGTGGTTGGTGTGATATGTTCTCAGAGATTCTCTATCTCCTTCTGATATTGATTGATTGCTTGTGCAATCTGATCAATATGTTTAGTTGCTGTGATTTCATCCCTCTGCATGGCCTGTTGAATCTTCTCGTAAGTTCTTGCCACTTTTTTCTCCAATCCTTTTATGCGCTCCCTTTCCTCCTAGGTCTCTAACTTATCCTACTCATAGACTATTTCCAGCATGTCCCATTTTTCTATTGCCTTCTGCAATTCGACTAAGTCTTTGTGTGCGCAATACTATACCTCATGGTTTACACTAACCTGCAACTTGTGTAGTGCCCTAGATGACATCCATGTCAACACCAATTGGATTTGGTTCAAGTCCTTCAGGGGTGTCTTCCCCACGATATCATCCATGCATAGCATACTGGGTGTGATGTGGAATGTTGCATTCGGCTGCAATATTGTATGGATTGGATCTTGTTCTTCTTCTTCCACCCTTTCCTCTGTCTGCAGTGCTGATGAATTTGTTTCCCTGTCGCTACCTGTTGTCTTCATTTCCCCGATTTTCTTGAGGAACTGTTGCATGTCTGTCAGCTCCTCTTGAATCATGTGTATGTGGTGTGCAGCATGGTCAAAATCCTCGACTAGACAATCCTGGACCATTTGGGCGATCATTTCCCCATCGTCATCCGTGATCGTATACTCTAGAGGTGTTCTTTGGGCCTTCATTTTATTGTGTTCTCCTCCTCTCTGCGTGGCCAACCTCTTATTTCCCCCTGGTTCCTGTGAGTTGGGACTTGTTGTGGTCCCTTACACGACCTCTGCCTGTTTTTGTTGTTCTTTAGATGGCCGTGTATTCTCATTCTTCCCCTTTTGGGTCCCTGCCTTCGTTGTCCCTTCATCTGTCTAGTTTCTCTTTGTCTGGCCTATCCTCCATTTCTTGGGCACTTGGATTTCTTGAGGTTGTGTTTCTCCCTGCCCTGCCTCTTCTTCTGTTGTTCTCTCTAGAAACTCCTAGGTGAGGGTTGGAATCCTCCATTCGTCTTCCTAGTATTTGATCACCAGGTCAATGTCACCCTCTGTGATACAGTAGCGCATATGTAGCCATTATTTATCATGATCCTTCTGCACCTGTATCGACATTGTATGTCGTGCGGCCTTGAATTTGGTGATGTCCATATACCGCACGACAACCTTTGGTGTTATTCTCCACATTTTGTTGACGGCTTCCTGAGGTCACATAGGTATCCCTCAAATATGGGCCCATTCATCCTTTTGTGCTTAGCATCTAGCATAGCTCTCAACAATAAGTATCTTTCTCCCTGATATTCGGCTTGGGTTTGGTACAAAACGTTACATACCTTGGTTCCTTCTAGCCCATAAAGGATATTAACATGATCAGCCATGAATAGTGAAACATTGTTCCTAGATCCTGCACATCCTTGCAGTCATATAGGAACAAGTTCAAGAGATACACTACCCAACTCACTATGGTGCCCTCTGCGACAACTCCAGTTGAAACTTCCTCCCTACAGCATTTTCGTAGCAACTTGCAGACTAAGATTTTTGCGCCCAATTGTGTTGTTGCATCGTTGATTCTCTTGATAATGATCCCTCATGTCCCCCTATTAGTACCATACTTCTTCTTCATCTCTTATGCTAGTGCTTTCTCCCTATTTTTTTCATCTAGAAATTGTGCTGGATCCATGCCCCGGGATGGCAATCCTGTTATGCTAGTAATAAGCTCTACATTTATCAAGACGATCTTGTCCAACCATATGTCCTCACCATGTGTGACTGCTAACAACTGTTTGACACACGTGGTTGCATACTGACCTATGCCAAAATGTGGTAGGTCCACCAGACCTAAAATCCCTATTTTATACAGCCCTATTGCCCATTGGAGTGGTTGATCAATCGGTTCCCCAACCCGATTCATGCCCACAGTCTCTAAGTATACCCTATTTGCAAGTTCCAAAAACTTGTTTGTGTCTATGACATCATGGTCTGAGACTTTGAGCTTCCCTATATGACCCAGTAGGTCTGGTCCTAGATGTACCCCATTTGGTATACGTGGTAGAATGATTGTTGTGAGAGGTTTCTTGTGAGGTGACCTGGGTACCTGCAACTTGTCTTTCTTCGGCGGTGGTCGCTAACTTGAAGTTCTAGCGACTTCCGGTTGTGTTTTGGAATACCATTCTGGATGACTTGTGACATCTTTGACTGTCCCTTCCAGTGGGTGGTCTGATATGGTTGTTTGAGACTCGTCTAGCTCGATTGCTACATCCTGATTCATCATCATTCCATTGAATTTTGGAGCTTCTTTGGTGTTCTCAAGTTGCACCTCCTTCAGAGTTTCTGCTTCTTGGTTATGTGGCTCTTGTACCTCTGCCCTTATATCAATATTTTTTCCCTCTGGTGTTGTCTATTGGGTTTCTTCCACTATAGGTGTAGGATTCACCGGTGCTATGTCTGGAGATGGGATTTCAACGACATTGACGATCTCCAGCGGCTGCTGTTCACTTTCTTCCAAATGTAATCGTGACCTAGTTTTAACTTTGGTTGGTCTGGTAGTCTGGCTTGCTTTTGCTAGCTTTGGTGGTGCCATGGCGGTGAATGTTGAACGTTTTCTAGGTTTGAATGGTCTCTGTGACCTCTGTGAAATCGGCTCTATGCTGTTTATCCTCTATCGCTCTTTGTCTGCTCTCTTTTCGCAAATGGACTCTGTGCTCCCACGTCCGTGTATTATATGGGAAACACATAAAAAATGTTGAGGACACTTCCTTAATTGTGGGTTCAAGGTACCTCTGACAATTTCATACCTTCCATTACTTTGCCTTGCTATCTCCAGTTGGCGCGATTAATGTGGCGTCCCATCGGTCCTTTCCATCCTTTAATTTCACCTAACGATGTATTGTTGTAATGATTTTTTTGACTTTCCTTTTCCTGCTTGTTTCCCTTTGGACTTGGTTGTTTTCCTTCTCCTCACTAAGTTTGTGTTCCTAAGTGTGCATGCCCTTTATGTCTTTCGATGCACTACACCTCTGTTGGTACTGTTTACAATTCTATTTTTATTTTTCATTTTTTACTACGCGGTGGGTGCTTGACTGTCCTTGTACAACTTCAGTCGGATCCCATTGATCATCCCTCTGATTTATGCACCTGATAAGTATTTCAACTATACAAATCCTCCTTCTGTGACAGATTGTACTTTGTATGGTCCTAGCCAGTGCATTCTTAGATTTCCTGGGTGCTGAAGCGATTTGCTGTTATACATTAGTACTAGATCTCCTTTCTTGAAAGTTTTCTTCTTGATGTGTCTATCATGCCAAGCTTTGTCTCTTTCTTTCTGAACCTATTGGTGGAACCATGCTAATATCTGGTCTTCTTCCATGATCATTAACTGATTCAATCACTACTGTACTGTACCTCATTCTGTCATGTGTGTAATGGTTTCTATGCGCAAGATTGGTACTAAAAATTCTAATGACACCACTTCTTCTTGACCATAGACCAGTTTAAATGGCGTGTGACCTATCAAATTTTTGCACATAGTCCTATAGGCCCATAGTACTGCTGGTACTTTGAGGTCCCAGTTGTCCTTGTTAATGTTACAGATCTTTGTCAGTGCATTCTCCAGAATTGTTTTAAATGCTTCCACTGTGCCATTTGCATGTGGGTGATATGGTGTAATATTCTGATGATGGACATCAAACTCTTCAGTCATGGCACTGATAGTGTTGTTTATGAAGTGCGTGCCTTGGCCACTCATCAAAATTCTTTGGCACCCAAATCGAGTGATTACTTGTTCAAATAAAAAGTCCAATGTTGTTTATGAGCCGCAATCCTTTACTGGTGTGGCTTCTGCCCATCTTGTTAAATACTCTGTCATGGTGATAATGTACCTAGCTCCTGTTCTTTTTACTGGTAGGTTGATTGGTCCTACAAAGTCTATTTCCCACTTGTCGAATGCCTTAAATGTTACTTGTGGTCATAATGAAATTTCATCCCTTCTATTGGGTTTACCTATTCTTTGACAGACATCACATATTTGACAATACTCCTTCAAGTCTCTGTGAATTGTCAACCACCATAGTCCTACGCGCAATACCTTCTGCACAGTAGCTTTGCCTACATAATGCCCTCCTGCTATTCCTTCGTGAGATTCTGCTAAAACTCATGGACTTTCATGTTCTAACATATATCTTTGTAAGATGCTATCTGAACCCATTTTGTATAAGTGTCATGTGATCAATTGATAGTTTGCAGCCCAGAATACCAGGTTTTTCTTCTATGCAGTGTTATATTCTTGCGGCGTAGTACCTGTGCTCAAGTACTGAATGATATCTATGAAGTGTTCATCAACGATCTGGATTGAAAATAACTATACATCTGGAAAGTTGTCTTCTAGATTCGTAGGTTCTTCTCCATTTGTGACTCTTGATAGGTGGTCAGATCCTACATTCAATTTTCCTGTCTTAACTATTACTTCAAAGTCAAATGATTGAAATAGTAGTAAACATCGACAGATTCTCCCCCCCACACTGGCTTGTTGACTAGGTATTTCAGGGCTGATTGATCTGCAAACATCTTGAAGTGTTTTCCCAATAGGTAATGTCTGAACTTTTGTAGTGCATAGACCATGGCTAGGCCTTCCCTCTCAGTAGTGTTATAGTTTTGCTTTGATTCTGATAACTTTCTACTTGCAAATGCTATCGGGTGATCCAAGTCTCTCATTCTTGGTTGCGCTAAGATAGCTCCAAGTGATATGGCTGATGCATCTACATGGACATGAAATGTCTTCTCCCAGTCTGGAAATACTAATATTGGCGCGGTGACCATCTTTTCCTTCAGGGTGTCCAGACCGTGTTGGCACTCTTCGTTCCACTGAAACTTTGTATCCTTTCTTAACAACTTTTCCATTGGTGCAGTAATCTGTGCATACCCTTTGATAATTTTTCTATAGTATCCTGTGTGTCCCAACGTCGCTCATAGATGAAAAACTGTTTTAGGTGGTGGTGAGTTAACAATTACTGCAATCTTTGTAGGATCTACTAATAAACCTTATTTTCATACTATATGGCCCAATAGTATCCCAAACAGTGTTCTGAATGTGCATTTATTTATGTTCAGTGATATCTAGCATTGCCTACATCTCTCTAACATCAGGCGTAAGACTTCTACATGGTCCTTCAACAAACTGTAGATTGCCCAATCATCCAGGTATACCTTGAGAAACTGATGGATGAATTCTTTAAAAGCGACGATGACTACTCTAGAGAATATTGCTGGTGTATTATTTATTCCAAACGACATGATTGTGTATTGGTAGGATCCCCATTTTGTTGCAAAATTGGTCTTGTATCTGTCTTCCTATGTTATGTTGATCTGATGGTAGCCTGAGAATCCATCAATGAATGAGTAAGCTTCATGTCCACCTAGGTTTTCTAACACTTCATCCGTGAAAGGTGTAGGGAGTGGTTCATGTATGCATGCATAGTTCAACTTCCTCAAGTCGATGCATATCCTTATCCCTCCTTGTTTCTTGTCTTGCACTACCATCAGGCTTATCCATTCTTATTATTCGACTAGTTCTATGATTCCAACTTCGAGCATCCTATCGATCTCAACTTTGACTTTCTGCTTATATATTGGGTTCAATCTATATGGTCACTATCTGATCGATCTCACTTCAGGTCTGAGTGGTATCTTCATTTCTCCTAACTCTCCGACTATACTCTCATCTCTGCAAATGTTGTGGGAAACAAGTCGTTGTACTCGTGCAATAACTTTGTTATGCTTTCCATTGTTTTCTCATCCTAGTAGTCTCCAATGCTGGCCATTTTGGGATGCTCGACTGTTCCAATATTGAATTTCATTACCTTGATTGGCGTGGAAATGGTTTCTGATTCTATAGTTGGACCTTCCACTTCTCTTTCTCCTTCTGCTTCTTCAATCTGTATGTCATGTGGATTGTCTTCATCCAGTGCTTCTTCTTGTACATGGTAGCATGACAACAATTCCTTAACTGTTTGTTTGTTCCGTTGTTGTTCTTATGTGATAAGCTCTACCTCTGGTTCTTTGATAAATATCACTCCTCTTATCTGTTTAAGAGCGGCATCTACGTTGGGGTTTTCATGTTCGAATGAAAAAGTGGCTATAAAATTTTGTTGCAATGTCATCTAGGTCGTAGTTCCCTTGCACAATTCTAGTTTGTATACCAGTTCGCTGGTATGCCCTCCAGGGCGTGTATAAAATGATGAGGCCATTCCTCTAGGGGTGTCATTTTCCACAACGTTCTGCACTCCTCCAAGTGTTTTGTTGGTACCCCTTTTCCATCATTTCTATTGCTTGTTGTTTTTCTGTTCTTTGCCGAACCTTATGCGCAGTAACCGTTTACATTGGTACCAATCTATGATTGTCTATTTGTGTGCACCCCACCATATTGTTGGTGTGGCCTTGAGTACTATATCCAATACTAACAGTCTTTGGATATCTAAAAATTTGTCTTCATACTGTGCCAAGAATGTTTCCAATTCGTTTATTCTATGGACACTGGGTGGTTCCCTTATTTCCGTGCCTACCCATATTATTACATGGTCTATTCTTGCACATCTTCTCGTGGACACTTCGTGTAGCCTTTGTTTCCATTTATCTAAACCGATATCTGAGTCAGTTATACATGAGGTAATTCTCGACCAACTAAGTATCCCATCTGTAGTTGGGTTCATGTAATCCTCATCGCGTGCAGTTGTTCTGTACAACTGGTTGATTTCCTCTAAGTCTAGGCAAGTAGGTTCTACAAACCTCTCTCCTTTTGAGGGATCTAATGGCGTGATGACCCTGTATTCTCCTGAATCAAATGTCATTTTCTTGGTCTTTAAGTTAATTATGGCCTGGTTGTCAAAAACGCAATCCATACCAAGCAACGATGGGTAAGGTGTTGTTCCATCCACTATTTCAATGTCTTCAAAATATTCTTTAGTGCGCACTCCATCTAGGTCTACTGTTACTCCTTTCAGTCTACCGATTCGTAGGACTCTGTGTTGGTTTGCCAGTTTCAATTGAACAGGTGAATATCCTCATGTGGGCTCTCCTGTACATTTCCATGTCTTCTTTGGTAATACATTTACCTCAGATCCCAAATCTAGTATGATGTCTCCCATGTTGAAATCTCCAATGTTGGCATTTAGTCTGAACTCCCTACTTGTTCTTCTCCTAGTATGTAGGTGATTGATTGTTTTTGGTTCTAGTTTTTCTTTCATCTTGATGCTACATTTTTCTAGTATGTTTTGCAATATTTTCATAAATGATGGATCACTTAATACTTTTACACATGATTGAAAAAATCCTTTGATTGTACTTACTTGTCCCATGGATTGCATTTCGTTGGTATGATCCAATAACGAAGGCATTTCGTACTCTGGTGCTTCCTTATTTTTCTACGCAGTTGAAGTCGATGCCATGTCTTCCCTCTAAAATTCTTGTCTGGATTCTTTAAATATTTCCTTCTCGTTATGTACATCGAACTATTTCCTTGGTTCGGTGTTATTATTTACCCATTGATTTTGTACTGGTTCTTTTTGAGCTGCGTCATTTCCTGTTTTTGGTCCTCCACGGGTAACTATGTTGATATTATGTCCCTCATCCCTTGCTTCAGGTGAAATCCACTGAACATTCTGATTGTTCCGGTTCCTCTTTTCCTGGATCCTTACTAGTAGTGTTGGACATTCTTTTGTGTCGTGATATGATGCACGACAATATATACAAGTTGCTTGTGGAAGAAGACGTTCCCTTGCATAATGTCCTAGTTGTTGACAATTGTGACATACCATTAGTCCTCTACATTGTCTGAAACCTCCTCTGGTTCACCCTCCCCCTCTGTAGCCTGCTCGATCTCCTCTCGGCATGTTATACTGAGGCACTTGATTATACTGTGTGGTATTGTACTGAGGCTATGTTGTGTTGTATTGCGGCAGTGGGTTATTGTATGGTTGTTGCATAGTATTATACTGTTGTTGCACAATGTTATATGGAGATGGAAATTGAATAAACTATGGTGCGGCTTGCCCCATCATCATTTGTGCATGCACTCTGTATGCATCTGATGTCCTTTCTCGCATCAACTCCATAGTTATACAATCTTTGTCGTCATGGCCCACTGACTTGCAAAAGTTGCAATATGAACTCTTTGGGATTTTTTGGTATTTATGCATCATCATGCAATGGTAAGGGTCGTGAACCGATTTCTTGCATATTTCGCACCATATTCCTCCTGTTGGTAAAGGATTTGGCATTCCTTCTACCATATACTATGCGAACGTCAGACATTTGTTCATGTGGTGCCCTTTCGTCCTCCATGTGGTACACCAAGCGACTTCTCATTTTTCCTTGTTCTTATTCTGGTTCAGTTGAAATGTTAAGTTCTTCAAATCCTCCTTCAGTTCTTCGATAGCTGGGTTCATCTGCTGATACTGATTTTCTTCCAGTTGCAGGGTTGCCTATAGATCCTCTTCTTGCATCTAGAACTTCTATTTTCACAATGGGTATTTTAAGTGTGGTAGCAATGAGTTGAAAAACAGGTGTTGATGCTGCATATCGGTCATGAGATACTTCAACTTTCCTTTTAAATGCTTGAATTGCTTGTGAATTTCCAAAAACAGACTCTCTAGGTTTCTGTCAGATTTATATCATCTCATTCATGTATTTATCCTTTGAGCTCAGCTTCTGAAATTCATTTATCAGTAAATTATTAATGTCTGTCAGTTTCCTTGACATCCCAGAGGCATCGTTTGAATCTAGACTCATGTACCAGTCTAGTGCGCGGTCTCTTAGAATAATCGCTAACTATGCAAGTTTGGTATCTTCATCAGTGATCTATTTTTCTTCCTAGATATTTTCACAAATGAACAAGTGTTTATTAATGTCTTCTGCTGCTTCCCCTCAAAATTATGGTAACCTGATGGTGGGATTGTATCCTACCATTATGAACGTTGAACTACTACCTCTGTGCGGTGTAGATACTTGACTAGTGATGCCTGAATTGGCTCCTCCAATTGTTGTTCCTTGTGTAGATGCACTTCCTGGTATATAATTGCTTCTGGACTTCGGTTGTCTAAACGATGGTGTTCTCTTTGGTGTATTAGTCGCACATGGGTTTATGGGTTCCACACTGACATTAATATGGATAGGATTATTGACTTCTCTTCCCATTCTTAGACCTCTTGTCTTCCTCTCATATGTTGCGTGCAATATTTCCTCGATTTTCTCCACATCCCGGAGATCCTCTACCTCTTCCTCATCACTTTCCAAGCCTTCCCTCATAGCTATGGATCTCTTATTGGTATTCACCTTGTATTGGTAGGGTACTCTGCTACATGTGTTTCCAGATGTCTCCATGATCTTCTTTATCTAGTCGTTGTTCATCATGATTGGGTCCAAGGGTTCCTCCTTCTTTCCCTTATCCTTTCCTCCTTCCATTTGTCCTCTTCCTTTCAATGCTTCCCCCTTTCCCCATGCATGCAAGGAAGTTTAGTTGTCTAAATCCATTGTCAATACACCTTTGTTATATAGCAGTATCTTAATAAAAGTATATAACGATCAAATGTAACTTCCTCAAGGTCCACGCAAAAATGATTTCCCTGCTACATTGTACAACTTCACTGTGTTGACTACAAACTCTGTGATAAAACCTGCCACAATACTATCAAGCCAAAAGTCTACTGTGTGGGTGAATTTGTTGTTCACTTGCTATAACTGCTCAATCTGTACTAGGGTCCACTCTAACTATCTAATACGGTTCGTTGCATGGTTATCCTTCAACCTTAGTATCCACTCTTGTAATAAGCGTGGAAAATCGTAGAAAAAGACTTCATGCAAATCAATAAACACATATTTCTCAAGATACTTGCGAGGTGTTACTCTAGGGTTTCTATTTTCTTTCTGTGAAAACTCTAGCTCTTTTGTTCTTAACCATATTTCGATCTCTGCTTTTGTGGGATTCCACTGTCTCAACATCCCCTTTCAATGGTTCATTGCTCTCTGCCCTAATATTTTCTTGATCTACCTCTGACAGGTCTTCAACTTATCTCATCTACTCAATCCTCTCTTGTTCCTACCAACATAAACAAAACCATTTGTTGGTTACTATTCTTCTTAATCTTCTATTCTGTTTGAGTTTATTGACCTGTGGTTCATGTCTATTTGGGTTTCCAACAAAGACTCTAAAACTATCGACCCTCCTGGTAAACCAGAAGGTAACAAAACGCACAGAATGCACTGCACAGTCTCACCCAAGATAAATTCAATGGGTGGCTGTAAGACTCATGTGTTTACAACCTAGGATTGAGTGTGAGATATGAGAATTGAATATTGGACCATTATTATAACTAGTAACCGTAATGTACTGTTATTGGCGAATAAGTAGAAGATATAACAACTCATTCATTGAGCATAACAATAGAAACTGAAGACAATAAAGACATTCATGCATTCATCACATAACACAGATGTTACCGTGGTTCACCCCCTCCTCGGCTACGTCCACAAATATTTGGCTCTTGGCTCTTTTATTATAGTATTTCCACATGTACATCGTCGTGCGCTTTACAATCCTTTACAGTTGGGAAAGATATATATGATGTGGACTAGATTGCACCAGGATCCTTAGTCTATGATCTAACCCTCAAGATCTACCTTCCTTCGTCTTCTCTAGCTCAACAATTTATACAAAATAGATCATACAACAAAATATTACATATCGCATCAACTCATGCATAACTAAAAACAACAACAATAATCAGAATCTCCCCCCTCGCTATGATACCTAAGTATTGATATTTATTTGTTTTCGACTCTTCATCCATTACAATACATTACCAAAACCCTAACCCTACCATCGTTAGGTTTTCCCTGCATGCATGAGTGTTGTTCTTCCTTCCAGCTGTCGCTTTCCTCATGCATGCTTTCTTTCCCAAAAACGCCTTGCTTTTCCGCTTTGGCCTGCCTCCAAAGATCTTCACAAGCCTAATATCTCTCATGTTCTCACATATTTGATAACATTTCAATAAAACCTCACACACATATTCCTCTCTCAAACCACTCAAACATACCTAATTTCCCATTAAGAAACTAATTCCTTAGAAAACATAAGACCCCCTAGGTCAACCAAATATACAATGACTTTTGGAGCAGGATGCTCCTGCATCAGAATCCCAAGGTTGAAAACATTCATGATCTCCTGATCACCTTTAACTTTCTCCATCTGCTTCTCTATTTTTTTTCTCCTTTTTTTCTACTTGTACTTCTCTTGTCTTCTACATTTTATGTTGCAATGCCCCATTGGATTTGCTTTCACAATCTGTTGTTGTCACTTGCTTCCTGCTACTAATTTTCTTCCTTGCTATTGTCTTCTTCTTCTGATACATCTTCCTCATCAGCTCCATTATCATATCAATTTCTATGTCCAACTTATCATTTGGATGGTACATACTCTGCCATTTGTTGTTGCCTTCTCTTTGCTGAATTCTTCTGTTGTTGTTGTCCACTAATTGTTACATCATGTCCTGAATTATATCTTCAAGATTATTTCTTTGATTTCCTTCTTCTGTGTCACCTCTAATTGACACATTCATTTTATCTTTTACTTGAATTAGGTATGCATATTCTTTGCAGTGTTCACATTTCATCAACCACGATTTCAAAAAATTTAACTCTTCACCAATATTCACCACTTGAGGACTACCTTCTTCCTTAGGAAATAGTCTAGATGATACTCCCATGTCATGCTCATCTCCCACTGGTATGTCTGCAACTTTCAGATCAAAATTAAAATTAAATTTACCTCTTTTCCTTTATATGCAATAAGAATTTCTCTTTCACTGCTAGACATATGTGAACATGTCCCTTTATTGGTTGTAATTTATCCTTTTTCTGTTTCAGGTCCTATAAAAAATCTCTCCAACAACTCTATCTCTTCATTCCACATGCTAAACATTTCATCAGAATGTTTCTCTACAACTTCCATTTGGCTATCTTCATGAGACGATTCTCATTTACCTACAACAACAAATCCTTGTGATTGTTTGTCAGTTCCTTCATTATATAAATTTGCATTTTCTCCCCCTTTGCTGTCTTCATGAGACAACATAGCCTCATTCTCCATCAGAATGCAATTTTGATTTTTTCCTCTCAAAATGTCTTTGTACATTTCCTTTTCTTCCTCCATATTCATGAAAACTCCAAGTGATTCTCTATTACCTACTTTACCTGCAAACATACACAAATTATTAGTTTTAAAAGCATTAAGGCCTTCAACCTCTCTTGAGTCCTTGGTCAACATATCCTCACCATGCTGATATGAACTCTCTAAAGAGTCTATTAGAGTGTCAACTAGTCTCCTCTCCACATCATCCTCTCCAAGAATGTCTCCCTTCTCTGGTTCACAATAGTGAACTCCTTCCTCTGTTTTCAATGGACCGTTTCTAAAACCAACTCCTATGAGTTTCTCCTTTCGCATCAAAGAATTCATCTTCTTCTTCAATTCCTTCAATCTTTTCCAAATATTCTCCTCATATAACTGCATCATTGGCCATTGGAATTTCTTCTTCATACTCCATCCATGTCTCTGGTTCTCTTGCATCTCTTCCTCTTATAGAAGCTTCATCATGTAACCGATTTTACCTTTTATCTCAATCATCTCTCTGTCAAACTCTTATTGACTCATATTCTCTATGCCCTTTACCTTGGCATATTTCTTTATGTTGTAGCTTTCCTCTGAACATCTGCAATGCCCTTCAATGATCATTGTCTTCCACTCCTTTGTGAACTTCATTTGTTCACCCGTGGACTAACTCTAAGCCTTCTCTTGACAAGTCTCCATACTTGACTTTATACCAATTCAATCTTACCTCTGAGCCTGACCTCTTGGTACCTAATTGGTTCTCTATCTCTGGAACCACCTTTTGAGCAACTCCTTTGCTCCTCTTGGGCTTTTGCAGTACTCCACTTCTTCTGAGAACATTCAACTTTGTCCTCCTTGTCCAAATTTCAGTTGGATCCTCAAGGTTCTTTGCCACTTCTTTCTTCAAGAACACAATTGTTCTTCTATCATAGACTCCTAGTTGTCTGTTTCTATCAACCCTTAATTTTTTTTAACATGCAACAAATCAAAACTAGAGTTAGAATTAAAAACATAACATATCATCCTTCGAAATATCTGCATGATCTTGTCCCACCATTTATCTGTACTTGAATGAACTATTCTTTTCCTTTTCCTTGTTCTATCAGATTTCCCTAAATCCAAATTACTCTGTGTAGAACATCTTTGACTGCCTTATGCATTCTCTTATGCATACTATCTTCTTATCAGATTTCCAATTTGAACTCCACCTTCACATTCTGTCTCTGTAACTCTGCAATTCCTGTCAAAGAGAATTCCTTCTCTCTGATACCAATTGATGCAATTCAAATATGAATCGTATCAAATTATTCATGAACTTGGCCTAGATAAAATCTACTACTCCTCAACCCACAGTTAAGCAACCCGATTTATTGGGGTGTTGTAAACCCTTAACAAGGTGCCTAGGATCGAATGCTCTTCATTCATATGTCAAACCTTTTTCCCATAGGACCATTCCTCGTGACCATAGCTTAACAAAGAGTGTTAGACCCTATCCTCCTCAACTAGCTCGAAGGACCTTTGTCCCCCTTTCATATGTCTGAGAGCTATGACCCCGACTCAAATCTTGGAGTGATAATCAACAATCATGATTAAATCGATCATGAAGATAAATAGACATGAAGGATTGTGGAGTCTCAACTAGCTCGATGTTTAAAACCTTTCCCAAGTTCCGTAATGGAAATATGTGCGATGGAGTGGAAATCAACGTCCACTGTTGATTTTCCTCCCGATGGAGATCTACGAGCCCGGTTGACTACAGGATGTGGAATAGGCCCCTCGTTAATTTGATTTTGGATTTTCGCAATCATTCTCATCTTTTGATATATTCTGCATCATGGATCCGATGGTAATTACTTAATTAGATGTTGATCTGACAATATTCCTATGTTAAACCCAGATTTGACAATTACACTCAATCGTTATTAATTTCTCCTTTCCTCATGATCTGACGGTTATTGACCACTGGTGGGGTGATTTAATGGTTGTTGTAGCTTACCCTGTGATACCGAAACCATTTTGTCTCCATCATTCAGTAGGATCATCGAACCTTCTCCTGATCGATGATCACAGGAATAATCATTACCAATCTCATATAGAATATGAGATTGCACCAGGCCTCCTCTCCAGAGTTCTCCTTCTCGGCCCTACAATACAAACCCTACACCTGTAATTACACAATCTCAAATATATGTACATACATACACTTCTTCCTCACATAGGTATACAATACACAGATAACAAACATAAATTCAGAGTCTTCCATAATACTCGAAATAGAGTATTTCCTTTGTATTCATACACATGGGGTTACAGACAATTATAAAGGCTCGCATGCCTTCCTTTGTATGGATTAATTCAACAAATTACAATCCTAATTCTATTGGCCTAATTAACATTCAGTTTGGACACACCTATCTCTGGCCTAATTAGCATTCAATTGGCCACCCCTTTGCCTCTAAGGCTTACAATAATATACAAAAGGGATTATGAACTATTTCTAGTTTAGATCCTTCAAATCCTCAATAGATTCCTAAGGATCCTCTTTGATCCACTTTCTACTCAATCAAATCCCTATTCTAGGATCTCCTAATCCCTAAGATCCTCATGAGATATTCACAAGCCTAATATATCTCATGTTCTCACATATTCGAGAACATTTACAATAAAACCTCAGACACATATTCCTCACTCAAACCACTCAAACATACCTAATTTCCCATTAATAAACTAATTCCTTATAAAACATATGACCCCCTAGGAAAACCAAATATACAATGATTTTTGGAGCAGGATGCTCCTGCATCACCTTGGTATGTTCGAATAAAAACAATTTATAACACATGATGTTTTAGATATCACATTGAGTATGGTTATTATTATCTCTCTCTCTCTCTCTCTCTCTCTCTCTCTCTCTCTCTCTCTCACACACACACACACACACACACACATTATTTTTTCATGTTTTTCATAACACCCTTTTGCAGGAATGCTAAGTTATATCGCCGTCGTCATCATATAGAGAATTTATTCACAAAATCTTGTGTACAAGGCCATATTGTTTTACATTTTATCAAAAAACATGCTTATATGGGACATGCCGCAGGTGCGATATAATGAATTTACTGAGCAAGTGCATCCATGTAAGTGATGAGTATGAATTGGGGAGGAAGGAGGTTGCCTTGGAGAGATTTAAATATGTGACATATAATATTGATGGAGGACAAGAAAGAAAAAAAATACAATTGGTTACTTCCCAAGTACGAGTATGTGACTTCATGAAGGACTTCGTCGAAAATACACGACATTATGTTCAAAATGTCCATGTGGCTTAATGGAAGGACAAGCATTTTAGAATATGAAAAGATACATTTCTTGTTGGTATTGTGTTATTATTGGTTGATTTTTTTGAGAACTAAACCCTTCAACCACAAAATGAGATTCAAATCCAATATTGTCACTCAGAGCAAGTCAACATAATGGTCTATATCACATACAGACATGGACCATATAGTAACAAACAAAACAAAGTTATATTGAAAGATTATCACTTCTATATAAGCAATGATCGGTGCCATGAATTAGTCTACGTACAACATTATTTTCAATTTTTCTACAATCACCTTAAGGAGAAGAACATATAGATGGATCAACATTGGATTTGGTCAGATGGTTGCGCAGGCTAATTAAAAAATGCTCGTGTATTTCAATGGTTGTGTATGTTTCACAAAAAACTAAAGGTACCACACATTTGGAACTATTTTGAGTTTGGGAGTGGGAAATGGGAGCATGATGGAGGAGGTGCATCCATAAAAAGATTTTTACACATGCAAGAAATGAAGTTCAAAACTACTTACCTCGTTCAAGATGCAAAATCCATTGTTGAATGGTGTTCTTCAGTGATGGGAGAGGGAACAAGAACCCATGAAGACAAATCACACATGAAAGGAAATGTACATAGATATTTTTGGAAGGTGGTTGATGCATATTGATCACAATGGTATGAATGCAAAATAATCAAGGGCACTCGTGGATTCCATTCAGTTAGAACATCAGACAATGCAATAGTTGAAATATGGATGTGAAAACTCTCTTGCTTCTTTGGTTCATGTAGTAATAATGAATGGATGATTGTGAATCGACATAATGGGTTGATAGATGGGATCGTGTATCACTCCACATTGGTCAATGTATAACTATGGAATTATTCTAGTTGGAGGACGACCAATCAATTATTTCAATAGATTATGATCATGTCTCAGATTTTGTACTGCTAGGCTTGTTGATTCCTTCTATTAAATATTGAATAACTAGAATTGATGTTTTATGCTTTGGTCATTTAGTGGATTCACATTTTGGCACTCCATTTTTTCAGGGAACATATACATAGTTGTTTCCCCAAGAGATAATGAATAGGGAACTGATTATTAGTTGGCATGATGCTTAGAGGGAAATCAGACCCTCATGCGATCAGTAAAAGACTCTGAAGGCATTGAATTTCTGATTGGGTCGATGGTTATTAAAGGAAAATATATGACACAGGATGAAAGAAAATGAAAGAAAGGTGGTTATGTATTTCAATATTATAAACCAGGTCAAATCATATACCACTTTACAAACTTGGTTATTGGTACAAACCTCCAACTACAAACAATGCCAAAAAAGAACTCATCAAAGGTACAATACTTCTTGCCTTACTTTGAGCACAAGAAGTTAATGGATATTGTCAGTCTTATAAGTGATCCCGATGGTCTACTTGAATGACCATAGGTATGTAAAATGAACAATTTTGGCTTCATTTTGACTATTGTTAAAATATTTGGAATGTTGTTAAAATATACCTTGCCTTAAAATATTTTGGTATGCAAAATATTTTGACTACTGTTAAAATATACGTTGCCATGCCATGCCTTTCCTTTCCTTTCCTTGCTTTTCCATGCCTTCACTTGCCTTTCCTTTCCTTCACTTTCCATGCCATGCCATACCTTTCCAAGACATGCCATACCTTGCCATACCATGACTTTCCTTGGCATGTCTTCACTTGCCTTTCCTTACCTTCACTTGCCTTTCCATGCCTTACCATGCCTTGAATTTCCTTACCATGGCATATCTTTCCTTGCCTTCACTTTCCATGTCATGCCTTTCCTTTCCTTACCATGCCATGCCTTGCCTTGCATTCCCATGCCTTTCCTTGCCTTGCCTTCCCATGCCTTGCCTTGCCGTGCCTTCCCATGCCTTGCCTTTCCTTGCCATTCCTTACCATGCCTTGCCTTCCCATGCCTTGCCTTGTCATGCCTTTCCATGCCATGCCTTGCCTTGCCTTGCCATGAAACAAGAATAAAAAAAATAACAAAAAAAGAAACATAACAAAAATAACATAAAGTAACAAAAAAATAAATATAACAAAGAATAACAAAAATAACAAAATAACAAAAAAAGAAGCATTGCAATGAAACAATAATAACAAAAAAAGAAACATTTCCATGCCATTGCCATGCCTCACAATTAAACCCTAGGAATACACCTTGACACATTTTATTACATTTATGTCATAATTTTTATCCCTTTAGGGTTGTCATGTCTTGAATATTGTAGGTCTATCACGTGTCATCTTACATTTAAGCATGCATTTGTTATATAAACCCTATTTTAAGCTTTCATTTTTGGCCCCCTTTCATTTAACAATTACTTGTTTTAAGGGTTGTTATATTTTTCCTTGTATTTCCTTGCCTTTGCATGCCCTTCCATGCCATGCCTTGCATTTCCATGCCATTCATTCACTTTCCTTTCCTTGCCTTTCCATGCCTTTCCTTCCCATGCCTTGCCTTGCCATGCCTTTCCATGCCATGCCTTGCCTTGCCTTCACTTTCCATGCCATGCCTTGCCTTTCCATGCTTTGCCTTGCCATGACATGCCTTCACTTTCCTTGTCTTTCCTTCCAATGCCTTGTCTTTCCTTGCCTTTCCTTCCCATGCCTTGGCTTACCATTCCTTTCCATACCATGCCTTGCCTTTCCTTGCTTTGCCTTCACTTTCCATTCCATGCCTTTCCTTGCCATGCCTTGTCTTTCCTTGACACGCCTTCACTTGTCTTGCCTTTCCTTGCCATGCCTTCACTTGTCTTACCTTTCCTTGCCATGCCTTGCCTTCACATGCCTTTCCTTTCCTTGCATTGCTTTCCAATGCCTCTCCTTTCCTTGCCTTCACTTTCCATGCCATGCCATTCCTAGCATTGCCTTGCCTTGCCATGAATTGCCTTCCCATGCATTCTCGTGCCTTTCCTTGCCATGTATTCCCATGCCATGTGATGGGTGTTGTATATGCACTAAAAACACACTAAAAACCCTCAATTAGATTGTCAACCTGGGGAAAGTAAAATTAGAGTTGTGGAAAAATATATGCCAAAGGTAGAAGGGTTGATAGTAGTATAGCCTAACTAAGGAAGGTAGCTATCTAAGGCTAATCTATTCAAGCAAACCTATCTAATGAGAAAAACCTACTAAGAAAATTGAAACTATGTAACCTAAGTACTTTTGGGCCAAGGATCGATGGATAGTTTTAAGAAAGCAAGTAAAAACCCTACTTGAAGCAAACTAGTTCATAACAATAAGCAAAAGCGACTATTTAAGCATAATAAAAAAATGATAAAAGCAAACTTATTTAACTTGCCAACCTATATTCAATGAGTAACTACCCTATGAAAGAAAATAAATAAACAAGCAATCAAAGACACCTAACTAATCTACTAAAGCAAGTAAACAAGCAATCAAAGACAACTATCTAACCTACTAAAGCAATAGACAAGTAAGCAAAGACAATTAACTAACCTACTAAAGAAAATAAACAACTAACTATTGCAAACAATCAAATTAAAACTTCTCATTGAACAACTATCTAGCCTAAGAGGCAAGTGGACTAAATTCTTAATTCAAAACTATTTCTAATTCATGAAAGGAAATCTATTTAATTGAAAGCAGTAAGAACTAACAACTAGTCTTGAACCTATGATAAGCAAACTACTCTTTAATATATCAAAGAAAAAGACTATCTATCCTACAAAAGAAATAAAACTATCTTCTAAGCTATGAAAGAAAGAAACTATATCTTCTAATATGAAAGAAGGAAACTAGATCTTTTAACCTATGAAAGCAAGAAAACTATCCTTTAACCTATGAAAACAGGAAAACTATCTTTTAACCTATGAAAACTCAAATATAGTGTTGGTGGTTGTGTGAATGTATCCGGTGTCATATGATATCTCGATGGCACTCACAACAAAAGATAATTCAAGCGGTATAAGCTCAATACTGATCTCAATAGCAAAGTGAAAGGTATGGATTAAACAATCCAACGAGAATTTAGCCATGACAAGAACAATCGTCAATTACCCTGCATATTTATTAACCATCAACAATATAACGAGATCATCATTGTACTTCTATACTATGTAAGCAAAACTAGATTCAACCATTAACTAAGAAATATAATTGCAATTTAATTCTAGAAAGAAAATTACATAAATTGGAAACTATGTTATATCTACTCTAACAATTCAAATTGCAATAAGAAAATGCTTAAAAACAGAAATTAAAAAATGACATTAAAAGGTAAACTAATCAACTACATTAATCAACAACTAGCTAAGCCAATTCTACATAAAAATGAAATAAGCAAGCTATGATTAAAAACTGAAATTGATCCTATCCATCCATCAAATCCTTGTCAAAGAAAGCTCAAATAAAAACTCTATTCTATTCTAATTAAAACTCTGTTTTAAATTTGATTCTAAAATCATAAATAAAGACGTAATCTAATATCTAACTACACATGGGGTTAGTCTAGGGATCTATAGATCTGTTCCTAACTACAAGATTAATGCATGCTAACACAATTCATCATGCTAACCTGCAAAAGAGAGTCAAAGCAATTAAATTAACAACAAACTAATTAACATGATAAAAATGCATGTACAGGAAAATGAAGAGAACAACTAAACTAGGAAATGCATAAACAAACACAAAGACAGTTACTAGACTGCTGGTGGCCCCCCCAACAAGTCGTGGTCACTTTCTAAAAGCACACCACGCGCTCAACAAGATGAATTCACCATAAAAACTCAAAAATGCAGTTCTTGTATAATCTGGCAATGTAAAATGGCAAAACAGAGTAAAAATGTATTTCTACCTATCACACTGATGCTTCTGCTACTTAACTTATGTTTGACCACCTAGGTGGTATTTATAATGTTTACAGACCAAGTGGTCGACCATAGGAGGGTTGAACCACTTCTAAATTCGACAATTTGCATTAAATGATGCCCTAACTGATAAAACAGAGCGAGCAAATAATCTCCCTCTTGAACAACTAAAACTGAGTTGTCAGAAGTTCAATAGTTAGAGGGGATAAGCATGAACAAAACCCACGTTCCTGATTCACCCATCACTGGCCGCCAATACCATAATCGCCAAGTCGTTGTTAAGCCCTAATATTGGCTCATTACCCCTTAATTGGGGCATATTATATTAGTAATGTTATTTTATTTATGTTGGCTTTAGGCCATTAGTTGTAATTATACCTCCTAGTCTCCTATATATACCAAGGAGACATTTTCATTTTGAATCATCTTGTACTTGAACATTTAAGTGGGGTAAAAGGAGGTTTCTCCCTCGAAGAGGCTTATTATGTGAAATTCTCTCTTTTTCAAGGTGTTGAGTACTTTTTCTGAGGATTTTCTATACTATATTGATATTTGGTTCTTAACATATGGTATTAGAGCTCAAGGTCTTGGGGTTTTGCTACTACATTTGAGACACCTTGGTATTTTCGCTATAACTTTTTTTTTACAATGTTTCAGAAGGAACAACTTGGACACTATTTAGTAGACGGATCAAGGTACATTGGGTTCAAAATTCATCTCTCGAGGCCTTATACTTTCATAGATACAACCTGTACAAGATAGGGTTCTAGAATCGTCCTGAACTGAGTCATTGCGGAATTTTCGCTATAAAACATTTTCTGTAATGTTTCAGACTCTGAGCTCTAGAGGATATTTATAGAAATTAGTAAGGTATCTGTGGTAAAACGTTTATATTTAGGGTCATCTTAAATTTTTAGATACACCCTGTGTAAGATAGGGTATCTGACTAGTCCTATTGACTAGTCTCAAGAAGGTGTTCCAGGTAAAACAATCATAACTTCTTCCTAGAGTATCCAAATTGCATGGGACTAGTTGCATTGGATCTTGGACAACCTATAGTATTTCGAGTGCGAGTTTTAGAATTTTATATCAATTAGTTTGTGCGGGGCACACTATACAAGTGAAATATCCTGGAAAGGCCAAAAATCAGCAAGTTGTGGGGAAGTTACCGTAAATTCCACTTGGGACATCCAATTTTGATCAGACCTGTGGAATTACAGAGAAGAAATATCAGAGAAATACATAAGAGAAAGTTTCATACCCAGAAGGGATGAAACTTGGGAGATACAACAGAAGAAATATTGTCTAGCAGAACCACCTCAAAATCAAGGTTCAAAAGTGATACTTGACCAACATGCCACCCAAAAAGGGAACTTCTACATCAAATAAGCCTCCAAAAAATCCTACTTGGACTCTTTATGAAGGTGAAGAAATGCGTAGGGACATAAATGAACTACAAAATAAGATAGATTCAATGCAAGCTAAGATGGATTCAATGGAAGCTAAGTTGGATACTAAGATGGATTCAATGGAAGCTAAGTTGGATACTAAGATAGATGGTTTAAAAGGGGAGATCATGGAAGTATTGAAAAATTTCGTAACAAAGAAGACACCTAAAAGTGAA
>ML796959.1:275953-291594 GCA_009831015.1 Picea engelmannii | reverse complement strand
GGCTGAAGATTCCACTTGGGAAGATGAGTCTTTTATACAGAAGCATCTAGAGTTACTCAAGCGTTGCGGACAACACTTGTCTCAAGGGGAGGGGCATGTTAATCCCTAATATTGGCTCATTACCCCTTAATTGGGGCATATTAGATTAGTAATGTTATTTTATTTATGTCGGCTTTAGGACATTAGTTGTAATTATACCTCCTAGTATCCTATATATACCAAGGAGACATTTTCATTTTGAATCATCTTGTACTTGAACATTTAAGTGGGGTAAAAGGAGGTTGCCCCCTCGAAGAGGCTTATTATCTTAAATTTGTTGAGTACTTTTTCTGAGGATTTTCTATGTTATATTGATATTTGTTTCTTAACAATCACCCTCCATTTTTGTGCAATATGCAGTGCTGGACAGAGTGTTGGATCGGGTACTGGAACGAGTGCTGGAAGGAGTGTTGGACTGAGTGCCAGAAGTAGAAATGTGGTGCGTTTTCTCCCTGTAACACCAAAAAACGTGAATCAGATCCTTGGAAGCGTAAAAACATGATGAATTATACTTAATACAATCATTAAACATGAATTATATGTACCTGGTGTAGATCATACCATTTTAATATAAAATTCTTCAAAAATCTCCTTCAAAACATGAAAAACACATATGCACATCTGGCAAAAAATGTCTAATAACTGTCATAAATTGATCATATCTCGGGCCCAACATTACCCCCACACTTACGATTTTGCAGGTCCCACTACAAATAAAAAGAAGTTACCCCTCGTGACTAGGCTTGCTGAGGAGGATCATCTTTGGAAGCTTCTCCTTCTTACTGTGAAGACTTAGCCTTGTGCCTCTTGTGTTGCTTCAACTATGCTCTAAGGTTGCGGTTAGATTTGGTCATCTCATTGACCAACCGTTGAAGAGAGTTAACCTTTGCTTGAAGTACTGTATTATCATGATGAAGATGTGTGTCTATTGTCTTCCTTTCCTCCAACTGTTGGAGAAGCTGATGGTTTTCCTTTTGTAGCTCCTCTATGGTTGGGGAAGAATCGGTGATCTTCGAGGAAGGCTTAGATCCTTTGAGGGATGTGGACAATTTAGGATCTAGAGTAGGCATGGTTGAAGTAGGAGTGATGGGGGATTGGTAAGGAGAGGTAGGTTCTAATTTTATTTTCCTTGGTGGCTCGAATCCATCCACAAAAACTTCCCTAAGTTTCTTGAGAGGGCTCTCAAGGTCGGAGAAAACTTGGATAGGGTCTGAAGCAGGTGGAGGTTTTGCATAAGGCTTGGTTCTTGTGCTCCAGGTACTCTTCCTAAAGGGTCCTTTACAAAATTGATTGGCTCCCCTCTTGTTTGTGGGAATCATGGGAAAGTCTTGTTGAATTACTTCTTGGAGTTGTTTAGGTGTAGGATCAAGAGAGAGTGAAGGCATTGGGGTGTTAACAATATGCTTGTTTTGGTCTTTTCTCTTGGTCTTTTTACCCGATGAAGAAGTAGGGATATCAACAAGATTTTGGTATTGTTTTGGCAAAGAGAGGGTTTGTGCAAGGGGGTTTTGAGTTCTTAGAGAGCGAGGTTTGGATGGAGAGATAGTTTTTAGGCTAAGTGGCTTTTTGCTAGTCTTAACTGTCAAGTGAGGGTTTGCAAATTGGTAGATAAAGGCATCCCAATTTTGTGCATGTTTCTCTAGTTCGGCTAGAACGAGGAGTTTGATCAAGCCATGGTGGAAGAGACTATTGTGGGGGTTAGTCACATTCTTCCTCACTTGATAGGACATCTTCTCCAAGATTTTGAGAAAATAGAAGGGGAAGTTCAAAGATTTGTTGAACAGAAAATGAGCCAACAATATGAAATGACAAGCTTTCAAGGTGGAGTATCTACCTTCACATGTAATTAACTTTGTGATGATGATGAGGGGGTTGATCAATTATGCCTTTAGCCACTCCTTAGCATACCATTTTACTCCTGAAATTCTCTCGAATTTAGGTTTAATCACCCTGTTATAACTTGAGTGCGACAATTGGTGGTTTTTGAACCATCTATCTCCCATTCTTGGGAGCTTCGTGGCAACATCAATGGACTCTTCTGAAACTTCAAAGGTAAGAGACCCTACATGTGTTGTATTACCATCGAAACCGACTGCAAACTACATGGAGAGGGTGTCATCATGGGCCCATAAGATGGACAAACATGGCCCCCAACCTGCACGCAAAAACACTTCTCTGCACTATGCAAATTCGGGAATGGAAAACAAGTTCGCATAGGAGGAGGTTTCATACCTCCTGGGCATTGTGGTAGAGCTGAAATTCACCAAGAAAGGGTGAGAACATGCCAAGAGATGGCACGAATTGGGCATGTTATGAGGGCGATTTGTACAGGGGAAGAAATGGTCAAGGTTCGACGTGATTTCTTAACGCAGGGCAGAGAAAATGGCAAGGGAGAATGGAGATAATGGTTGCCCAACCTGATTTTAAATGCAATTATAGTGGAGTAGGTTGCACACATGTGCGCATAGGTTGTCATGTGTGGAGAATTTGAATTCGACGGCTAATTTTGGAGCAATGTAATGATGCGTGGTTAGATCAATGTCCAAGTATTTTGACTTGGACATTTGATCATTAACATATGAAGCATCTACAATCAATGTCTGCAACCAATTTAATTGAATGTAATTGAGTTCTGGTTACCTGGAATCTAGGATAGTTACTGGTGTGTAATTCACATGGCACTTTGTTCGGCACCTCATATGGAAGTTCATATGGCTCCTCATATGGTACTTCATCCAATACCTCTATGTTAAATACATTTTCACTTCCTATAATGGATAGCCTGCAAATTTGAAGTGTTTTTGGCAATCATAGTGGTAAATGAGCAGAGGAAGAATATTCCCTTGTTGTTGATTTTGACGTCATGCTCACTCAACCCTCTTGCATATGACATATAATGTCAAACCTACAATGAACAGGTTATAGCAAGTAAGAACATGTATTGTCAAACCTATAATGTACAGCTTGTAATGAAAGATAAACCGATAAAAGTGATCTGGTTTGTTAGGCATATGTTCAGTATTTTATAGCACAGAGGAGTTTAGCACTTTAAAAATAAAATGACTATTAATGTAATAACTTGTATCATGGTAATAATACAAAAATTCTCGCAAATATTTATTTCTCTTAGGCAATGATCATTTCTCAGCTCATGAACCCATCCCCCACACCTAAGTATTGTGACACCTCATAATCAAAAGTATAGGAAATCAGTCAGTATCCCCAATAGCCGAAGATTTATAGTATGTCAAGTGTAAAGATAAAATTTCACAGATTGGTCTAACGAGACGGTTAGAATATGGCCCCACCTATAGGATAAGAGATACTATATATAGATAAGAAGAGATAGGCAAGATAGTTTCAAGATAGTCTTAGAGTTATTTCCCAATGGAAAGTGTATGAGATTCCTTAACCTTAGCTTAACCACACATACTTCATGTCATATTTGTCTGCAAGTAATGTCGTACATTAGGGCAAGTTTAAATTTATTATTTATTTTTGGCAGATTACCATCCTCGCTAGGTAGAATGCCCCGCAGCCAGCAAGCTTGTTCAATACTCCAATGGGTTTACCTAGTCATACCACAGGTTGGTACCTACTGCCAATAGACCTATTCAATATCCCAATGGGTTAGCCTCTTACACCCTCAAAGAATGGCCCTCCATCTTTTAAGATTTTAATATAAGATTGCTTTATGCAAGAATATGGGGGAACAACTCCGAAAACAACTATTTCTTTCTTCTCTTTTCTTTTTTCAATTGGGATGGTATTTATGTTAGATGATGACTTTCCGTTATATTACTTAGTGATTTTCCTGATGTAAGGGGTACTTAAGAGGATGTGGCCTATCTAAAGATATGATATAATCAAGCTATTTAGTGTGTAGTGGATGGTACCATTGAGAAAGAACGAAAATGTATCTCTAGGATCAACTTACTTCCTTCTTTTGTAGTTATTGTGATGTTTCCATGACTAACCACTAATTAGACCTCCTTGTTACTCTTTGATAAAGACACTTGAATCACTGACTCAGGTTTCTTGTAAAAATTGTACGAGAGACCTCTAGGCTTGATAGTTATGGTATCACTTCCTTATACAGTGGTGAAGAGTTTCAAGAGAAACTGCTTTAGAATGCCAAAAAATGAGAATTCTTGCAAAAATATGGCTAATTACAGTAAGTCAATATTCATTTAATGCTTTAATAGACACAAAATTCAAGTGTAATAATTTTTTGATAAAAGATCCTTGAAACTGTGTACTCCTGGTGAAATAAATACTTACATAAATCTCTAGAATTGCCTTATTAAAAAAAATAAAAAACCATTTACATATATACAGTAGGAAATTCAGAAAACTTTTCAAGAACAAGGGGGGACTTCCCCATCTACTAAGGCCAATGCCTTGTTAGTTGACATGACCTGTAGAAAATCCTCTCTGGAAATGGGCTTATGATAAAATTTAAGTCGGTGTCCATTTACCACAAAGGAGACTTGTCCATCGTCAATTGTTTTAATTTTTACAACTCCATTGTCATATACAATGTCTACCTCGTAAGGGCCCAACCACTGGGTGGTGAGTTTTCCTTTAAATTTTTTGAATTGGGAATCAAACAATAGAGCCCAATCACCAGGTTGGAAGTGTTTCTTCTTGATAAACTTGTCATGCCACTTGCTCCTCTGGTTTTGGACTAATATTGTCCGTTGGATGGAATCTTGCCTAATTTCATCCAACTCATTCAATTGTAGGGCTCTTTTCTTTTGAGCCTCATCCAGGTTCAATCCTAATTCTACAGCAATACAGAAGGTCCTTACTTGGAATTCTATCGAGAAAAGTATTTGTTTCCCGTACACTAGCTCATAAGGGGTATGCCCAGTGGTATTCCTCCAGGTAGTCCAGTATGCCCACAAAGCCTCTGGGAGCCTATCAACCCAATCCTGATGATGTCATTGAATAGTCTTGGTCAAGATGGCTTCCAGAAATTTGTTTGTAGATTCTACCTGACCATTGGCTTGCGGGTGGTATGGAGAAGATTTACAATGTTTAATTCCATATTTATTTGTTAGCTCTTTCATCATCTTAGAAGTGAATTGAGTGCCTTGGTCAGTAACAAATTCACAAGGGACACCAAAGCGGGTAAACATGTCTTCATAGATAAATTCGACAATAGACTTCTCTGTAGCTTTGAATAGGGATTTTTCCTCTACCCATTTGGTGACATAGTCCGTACAAACCAAAATATGGTTCTTCCTATGGGACATGGGTGAAATTGGTCCTACAAAGTCGAGGGCCCATTTTTCAAAGGGTTCTATCATAACTTGGGCACGCAAAGGCATTTCGTCAGCTGACGTAGGTCTTCCTATCCTTTGGCAACTATCACAACTTCTCACATACTTAGCAGCATCTTTGAAAATGCTAGGCCAATAATAACCCAAATGTAGCACCTTATATGTTGTATGTTTGTTAGAAAAATGGTCACCACATGGTCCATCATGACAACTTTGTAGTATATCAGGTACCTCATCCTCTCGGACACATCTACGAATAATCAAATTAGGCCATGTGCGAAAAATATCATGACCAACCCAAGAATAATTAACACTTTGTGTAATAATTTTCCGCTTTTCATGAGGTGACAAATGAGACGGTAACTTCCTAGTAGCCAGATAGTTTGCTATATCTGCAAACCATGGGGTGTTGACAGATAGAGAAAAAATATGCTCATCTAGGAAACTATCATCTACAAGGATATCATCATCCTCATTTTTTATTTGGGAAAGAAATTCATCTACTACATTATCCTTTCTAGGTCGGTCAAGCACAGTGATATTAAATTCTTGCAATAACAAGAGCCACCTAGTCACTCGGCCATTAGTTACAGGTTTGTTCATGAGGAATCTAATGGCAGAATGATCGGTGTGTACAAATACTTCATAACCTGTAATGTAATGACGAAACTTGTTAATAGCATGAACAATGACCAAGAATTCCTTCTCAGTGACTGTGTAGTTCAACTCGGCAGGGGACAATTTCTTACTTACGAAATAAATGGCATAGGATTGCAGGTCCTCTTTCTTCCCTAATACCCCTCCTATTGCAATATCATAGGCATCAATGGATATATGAAATGGGAGATTCCAATTGGGCCCTCTAAGAACTGGTGCCATAGACATCTTAGCTTTCAGGGTTTCAAAGGCAGTTTGACACTGCTCAGTCCAAACAAAATCAACATCTTTTATTAGTAATCCAAGCATAGGTGCAACAATCTTTGTAAAATTTTCAATAAACTGCCGATAATATCTGGCATGTCCAAGAAATATTCTCACCTCTTTTTGAGTCTTGGGGAGTGGAAGTCTAACGATGACCTCAATCTTTGCAGAATCGACTTTTATCCCTTCAAATGAAACATGATGTCCTAGAACCACTCCCTCGATTAACAACATTTTGCATTTTTCATGAATTAGAGATAGGGTCATTTCTTGGCATCTGATGAGGACTTTTTCTAAGTTGTCTAAGGCTTCCAGGTAAGTGTTACCATAGACTGTGAAGAAATCCATGTAGACCTCCACACAATCATGAATAAGATTAACAAATATCCCTAATACTTCTCGTTGGAATGTGGTAGGAGCATTACACAATCCAAATGGAAAGACCCTATAGGCATAGGTGCCCCAAGTACAAGTAAAGGTAGTCTTGTCCCGGTCCTCTGGTTCTATAAGAATATGGTTCCCACTGTACCCATATAGAAAGGAAAAATACTTCTTTCCAAACAAGGTATCCAGAACTTGGTCAATGAAAGGGAGAGGAAAGTAGTCTTTCAGAGTGGCTTTGTTCTGTTCCCGGAAATCAACACAAATTCTCCATTTCCCTGTCACTTTCTTTGGAACCACTACAAGTGGGGATACCCACTTACTATCAGAGATGGGATAAATGAATCCGACATTTAACAACTTTTGGATTTCCTCCTTGACTATATCTTTAAGTGTTGGGTTCATCCTTCTCTGGGGTTGCCTAACATGTGTTACTTCCCCCTGGGTATATATGTGATGGATGCATGTGTCTGGGTGTATACCCTTCATGTCAGTGTATTCCTAGGCAAATTCTCCTGATTGTTTTTTAAGGATATCTACTAACTGTTTCTGTTGGTTTGCTTCTAGCACGGAGTTTAAATGTAAAACAAATCCTGGACTAATCTCATAGGGAATAGTAGAAGACATGGCAGACTCATCTATCTCGAAGATAAAATATGTCAAAGACAAAATGGATGGATCTAATTGTTCTTGAAATTCTTCCCCAAACATATATTCAAATTGGGGAAAGGATTGTGGAAAATCCACACATGTGTTAGCAGAAATGAACTGGTTTAGCACATTTTCTATTGTGTGCTCCTGAAGTGTCCATGCATGGTCACTTGGTAATACAATTTCTTCCCAATATTCGTTATCGTATGGACATTCAAGCCACCATAGATTCTCCATAATAGGTTGAGTTGGAGGGTAAATGGTGAGATTTTGAATAGAGAGACCATTCGAGATGGTCATTTCTCCTTCTCTACAACCAATAAATGCATTGGTTGTGGCTAGCCAAGGTCTTCCCAAAATAAAGGGATGAGCTTTGGTAGGATCCTTTGAATGAATGATGATAAAATCTACGGGGTACTCCCATGAGGCTAAAGTAACCATGATATCATCTAAAATCCCTTTAGGTATAACCCTAGTCTTATTTGCTAATTCCAAAATGGTTGGGGTAGGTCGAAGAAGAGTTTGTAACTATAATTGTTCCAAGGTAGTAGCGGTCATAAGATTGATGGTTTCCCCTAGGTCTATGAGAGTGTTTTTGATGGAGACCTCATTAATAGTTATAGTCACTATGGGGTTTCCTGGGTTCCCATATTTTTCTAGTTTTGGCTGCTTTGATATGTATTCGAAAAGTCCTCCTATCAAGTGTACTGTAGGGGGATATTTTTTCTTCCTACTTGGCTTCTTGATACACAATTATTTGACTACCTTAATGTAGATTGGAATGTCTTTAATGGCTTGAAGCAGAGGAATCTTGACACAAATATTTTTCAATTCATTCAAAATGTTAAATTTTGGTCGGGTAGTAGGTTTCTCGATTACCAATCGGTCTGGATAAGGAGGAACCTTCATAATTTGTGAAGGTTCATTTTGGGGAAGCTTGGGTTCTTGGTTCTTTGGGATAATAACATCTTCCCACCTGGTGTCATCCGTGGGTTGTTTGGTGGTTTCTTCTTCTTCTTCTTCCTAGATGACCACTGAAGGTCTCTGCCTATGTAGAACTTTTCCCGATCTTAGTTGAATTTCCTATAATGGAACATGAGTAATAACATATGTCGGGAAGGCTTGCATCTCAACATTGTGAAGAGGTTGAGGGGGCTTATTATTAGGATTCAACAATGGTTGTGTAGGTAATAGTGTTGGTCTTAGGGAGCTTGTATTTTGATATTGTAGCGGTGGTTGTTGTGGAATAGGACGTAAAGGTGGTGGAACAAAACCTGGCAGAAGCTGTAGAGTGTTCGGTGGGAACTAAGGATAAGGATGGTTGGACATAGGGATAGGTGGATCTTGAGGGTTTCCTTGGTTATGTCCTCCTATCCATCCTTGAAAGCAAGGATGTTGGTACTGAGTAGACCAGTTTTTCCATCCTGATGGGTTCCACTATTGTTGTTGTTGATAATAGGGTGGAACTTGGGATTGTAGATCCAGGTATATGGGTTGATTCCTAAGCTTCCATGGCCTCCTAGGTGCATAAGAAGACTCCCCAGGATCTCCACTCCTATAGATGGCTAATAAATTGGTCAATTATGTACATTTTTCAGTTACATGGTCTTTTGTACATAAGCCACAAACTGAAATGTTATCTAATGGGCATTCCCTTGAGGAATGCTCCCTCCTACATCTTGGGCAATATATGCTCATTGCTACATTTTCCTCCTCCTGTTTCTTTTTTATTTTTAGGGTGTCCAACTGAGAACCTATTGTGCTTAATATATCTGTCTTGAAGTTCTCTAAGATGTTCCCTATCTCTTCTCTTGTGATACCACCTGAACTAACTGGTTTTAAGATTCTATTGTAAGGGTTCTAAACATTCTTTCCTGTTTTAGCTCTACTCCTTGAGTAATTTTTACACATTTCACATATTTCAGCAAATGGTTTATGAGAGATGTCACTTGATGCCATCAGGTTAAGCATCTCTAGATATTCTTCTGAAATTCCTTTAAGGAAAAGAGCCCTAATTGCATCCTCTGGGAGGTCATGGTATTTTGACTTTTGGGAGATATAACCAAATCTTTCCATATAATCTTCGAGGGTCTCGTCTTCTAATTGTTTGATTTTAAAGATGTCATTACGAGACTCTTTGGTCTTGCAGTAGTATTGGTACTTCTTAAGAAATATGTCTTTCATGGCTTCCCAAGACCTAATACTGGATTCTCCCAACCCCATGAACCATCTTAGTGCAGAGTCTTTGAGGGTGGCAGGAATTTTTTTTAGTTTCTAAGCATCTTGTATGTAGTTGTAGCTCCTACACAAGATGTCAAATTCAAATAGGAAGGTGTCTGGATCTTCACTATTTTTACTGTAAAAGGTAGGCAGTGCTGAGAGAGGAATATTCTTCATGTTGACATTTGGAGTGGTGTCTAAAATTGGAAACCTGAAGGTAGTTTCGGTTTGGTTTCCAGTTTCTTCTTCCTCCCCATGTCTTACATTGTTATGGTCTTCCTGATCATCCATATTGGTTTGATTTCCAAAAAGAGAGTACCTAGGTGGTTTTATCTTTGAATAAAACAAGGTTTCCCTTTGATGGAAAGGTCTTCCTATGGATTGGATGTCTGGGACTCTACTCGAGCCGGTTGATACTATTGGTGCCAAATTTTCTATGTCAATTTGAGAGATGATTACATTGGCTGAACTACCAAACAAAAGATTCACCTGTTAAGGGTCTATGATGTCCTTAAAATTAGGGTCCCCTGGTGGTGGTGTAAAAGAAAAGGTTGTATTGTTTGGTTCTGTGGAAGACTCAAGTGGTATTGCCTCCTTTCCTAATATGATTAATGCTTCAATTTATTTTTCTATAGTGCTCCCTGTGTTAGTCTCTTCAGAGACTATTTTAGCTCTTTGAGTTGAGCTAGCTTCTATTTTTCGGTATCGTTCTGTGGATTTTATAAGTGGAACGTTCCTTCCCCCAAAGAGATCGGAAGGAACCTTGGCTGAAAGGTCTAATTTTGATTTAATGTATCTACCTTGTGGATCTCTAGGTCTACTCATGAAAGAATGCAAAAACAAAAATAAAAACTACCATTGGGTTTGTGGGAACCTGCTATAGCACATGTGCAAGTTCTTACCTCTCATATTAAATCTCTCTTGCCACCAATCTAATGCTAAGGTCTAAGAATGATCTATCTCCTAACTACTTATTACCTTCAGACAACTCCCTGACAACGACGCCAAAAATGATGGGTGTTGTATATGCACTAAAAACACACTAAAAAAACTCAATTAAATTGTCAACCCAGGGTAAGTAAATGCCAACCAGGGTAAGTAAACTTAGAGTTGTAGCAAAATATATGCCAAAGGTAGAAGGGATGGTAGTAGTATAGTCTAACTAAGGAAGGTAGCTATCTAAGGCTAATCTATTCAAGAAAACCTATCTAATGAACAAACCCTACTAAGAAAATTGAAACTATGTAACCTAAGTACTTTTGGGCCAAGGATCGATGGATAGTTTTAAGAAAGAAAGTGAAAACCCTACTTGAAGCAAACTAGTTCATAACAATAAGCAAAATAAACTATTTAAGCATAATAAACAAATGACAAAAGAAAACTTCTTTAACTTGCCAACCTATATTCAATGAGTAACTACCCTATGAAATAAAATAAATAAACAATCAAGCAAAGACACCTAACTAACCTACTAAATCAAGTAAACAAGTAAGCAAAGACAACTATCTAACCTACTAAAACAATAGACAAGTAAGCAAAGACAACTAACTAACCTGCTAAAGCAAATAAACAACTAACTACTGCAAACAATCAAATTAAAACTTCTCATTGAACAAATATCTAGCCTAAGAGGCAAGTGGACTAAATTCTTAATTCAAAACTATTTCTAATTAATGAAAGGAAATATATTTAATTGAAAGCAAGAAGAACTAACAACTAGTCTTGAACCTATGATAAGCAAACTGCTCTTTAATCTATCAAAGCAAAAGACTATCTATCCTACAACAACAATAAAACTATCTTCTAAGCTATGAAAGCAAGAAACTATATCTTCTAATCTATGAAAGAAGGAAACTAGATATTTTAACCTATGAAAGCAAGAAAACTATCCTTTAACCTATGAAAATAGGAAAACTATCTTTTAACCTATGAAAACTCAAATATAGTGTTGGTGGTTGTGTGAATGTCTCTAGTGTCGTATGATATCTCGATGACACTTGAAAACAAAAGATAATTCAAGCGGTATAAGCTCAATACTAATCTCAATAGCAAAGTGAAAGGTATGGATTAAACAATCCAATGAGAATTTAGCCATGACAAGAACAATCGTTAATTACCTTGCATATTTATTAACCATCAACAATATAACGAGATCATCATTGTACTTTTATACTATGTAAACAAAACTAGATTCAACCATTAACTAAGAAATATAATTGCAATTTAATTCTAGAAAGAAAATTACATAAATTGAAAACTATGCTATATCTACTCTAACAATTCAAATTGCAATAAGAAAATGCTTAAAAACAGAAATTAAAACATGACATTAAAAAGTAAACTAATCAACTACATTAATCAACAACTAGCTAAGCCAATTCTACATAAAAATGAAATAAGCAAGCTATGATTAAAAACTGAAATTGATCCTATCCATCCATCAAATCCTTGTTGAAGAAAGCTCAAATAAAAAACTTTGTTCTATTCTAATTAAAACTCCATTTTAAACTTGATTCTAAAATCATAAATAAAGACATAATCTAATATATATAACTACACATGGGGTTAGTCTAGGGATCTGCAGATCCATTCCTAACTACAATATTAATGCATGCTAACACAATTCATCATACTAATCTGCAAAAGAGAGTCAAAGCAATTAAATTAACAACAAACTAATTAACATAATAAAAATGCATGTACAAGAAAATGAAGAGAACAACTAAACTAGGAAATGCATAAACAAACACAAAGATAATTACTAGATTGTTGGTGGGCCCCCCAACAAGTCGTGGTTACTTTCTAAAAGCACACCATGCGCTCAGCGAGATGAATTCACCATAAAAACTCAAAAACAAAGTTCTTGTATAATCTCGCAATGTAAAATGGCAAAACAGAGTAAAAATGTATTTCTACCTATCACATTGATGCCTCTGCTACTTAACTTATGTCTAACCACCTCGGTGGTATCTATAATGTTTACAGACCAAGTGGTCAACCACAGGAGGGTTGAACCACTTCTAAATTTGACAATTTGCATTAAATGATGCCCTAACTGATAAAACAGAGAGAGCTAATAATTTCCCTCTTAAACAACTAAAATTGAGTTGTCAGAAGTTCAGCAGCTAGAGGGGATAAGCATGAACAAAACCCACGTTCCCAATTCGCCCATCACTGGCCACCAATATCATAATTGCCAAGTCTCCCTCCATTTTTGTGCAATACGCAGTGCTGGACAGAGTGATGGAACGAGTGCTGGAAGGAGTGTCAAACTGTGTGCCAGAAGCAAAAACGTGGAGCGTTTTCTCCCTGTAACACCAAAAAACGTGAATTGGATCCTTGGAAGCATAAAAACATGATGAATTATACTCAATACAATCATTAAACATGAATTATACGTACCTGGTGTAGATCATACCATTTTAATATAAAATTATTCAAAAATCTCCTTCAAAATGTGAAAAACACATATGTACATCTGGCAAAAAGTGTCTAATAACTGTCATAAATTGATCATATATCGGGCCCAACACCATGCATTTCCTTGCCTTGCCTTTCCTTCACTTTCCATGCCATGCCTTACCTTGCCTTGCCTTGCCATGCATTCACTTTCCTTGGCTTGCCTTGCCATTCCATGCCTTCCCATGCCTTTCCTTTCCATGCGTTGCCTTTTCTTGTCATGCCTTGCCTTTCCTTGTCATGCCTTGCCTTGTCTTTGCATGCCTTGCCTTGCCTTAGCTTTTCATGCCTTTCCATGCCTTGCCATTCCTTGCATTTCCTTTCCTTTCCATGCTTTTCCTTCCCATGCCTTGTCTTGGCTTGCCTTCCCATGCCTTTCCTTTCCATGCCTTTCCATGCCATGCCTTGCCTTTCCTTCACTTTCCTTCAATTTCCATGCCATGCCTTGCCTTGCCTTCCCATTCCACACCTTGCCTCGCCATGTCTTCCCATGCCTTGCCTTGTCATGCCTTGCCTTGCCATACCTTGTCTTACCTTTCCATGCCTTGCCATGCCATGCCATGCCTTCCCATGCCTTGCCTTGCCATGCCTTTCCTTTCCTTACCTTGCCTTGCCATGCCTTCCCATGTCAGTTAGGTACATGTGGCCAATTTGGTCCGGGGGCACAAAATCCAAACTGAGTGGAATAATGGAGTTTTGTAAGCTCCTACAAGTCTGTTTGGCCAAGGCCCACAGGACTATACTATCCACAAATTCCTTATGTAATGTTCTTGAAAATCAACCTCCTCTTATGAAATTGCACTATACTTCATTGAGCAAAACTAGTGCTGGAGATACCCAAAAAACGATTTTCTAGTGGAATAAATGACAACAGAAAGCCCCCACTAGCTGAAACTTGGTGCTCCAGATCCAATGAAACTGACGGTTCATCCATCCGAGTCCTGGTTTGAGTTTTATCGCGAGTTGCAACTCACCTCCTCAAGCCATTTAGGGACATGTGGCCAATTTGGTCCGGGGGCATAAAATCCAAACTGAGTGACATAATGAAGTTTTGTAAGCTCCCACAAGTCTATTTGGCCAAGGCCCATGCGACTACACTACCCACAAATTCCCAACACAATGTTATTGAAAATCGACCTCCTCTTCAGAAATTGCACTATGCGTCATTGATCAAAACCCTAGTTCTAGAGATACTCGAACAAATGATTTTTCGGTGGACAAGATGATAGCGGAGGGGCCCTACTAGATGAAACCTGGTTCTATGGATCCAATGAAACTAGTGGTTCATCCGTTCAAGACATGGTTTGAGTTTTATCATGAGTTGCAACTTGCCTCCTCAAGCCATTTAGGGACATGTGGCTAATTTGGTCCGGGGGCATAAAATCCAAACCGAGTGGCATAATGAAGTTTTGTAAGCTCTCACAACTCTATTTGGCCAAGGACCATGTGATTAAACTACCCACTAATTCCTGAAACAATGTTATTGAAAATCGACCTCCTCTTCAGAAATTGCACTATGCCTCATTGAGGAAAACCCTAATTTAAGAGATACTCCAACAAACTTTTCTTCGGTGGACGAAATGATAGCGAAGGTGCCCCACTAGCTGAAACTCGATGCTTTAGATCCATTGCAATTGATGGTTCATCAATTTGAGACCCGGTTTGAGTTTTATTGTGAGTTGCAGCTCGCCTCCTCAAGCCATTTAGAGACATGTGGTCAATTTGGTCCGGGGGCGTAAAATCCAAACTGAGCAGTATAACGAAGTTTCATAAGATCCCCCAAGTCTATTTTGCTAAGGCCCACATGACTACACTACCTACAAATGCCCGACAAAGTGTTCTTGAAAATCAACCTCCTCTTAAGGAATTGCACTATGTCTCATTGAGCAAAACCATAGTGCCAGAGATACTCCAACAAATGATTTTCGATGGATGGAATGAAAGTTAAGGGTCCTCACTAGCTAAAAATAAGTGCTCCAGATCCAATGCAACTGATAGTTCGTCCATCTGAGTCCCTATTTGAGTTTTATCACGACTTGAAACTCCCCTCCTCAAGCCATTTAGGGACATATGGCCAATTTGGTTTGGGGGCATAAAATCCAAACCAAGTGGCATAACGAAGTTCTGTAAGCTCTCGCAAGTCTGTTTGGCCAAGGCCTAGACAAATACACTACCCTCAAATTCCTGAAAAAATGTTCTTGAAAATCGACCTCCTCTTTAGAAATTGCACTATGCCTCATTGAGAAAAAACCTAGTGGCAGAGATACTCCAACAAATGGTTTTACGGTGGACGAAATGACAACAGATGGGCCCCACTAGTTGAAACCCGTTTCTCCAAATCCAATGCAACTAACGATTCATCCATCCGAGTCCTGGTTTTAGTTTTATCGCAAGTTTCAACTCGCCTCCTCAAGCCATTTAGGGACATGTGGCCAATTTGGTTCGGGGGCATAAAATCCAAACTGAGCGGCATAATGGAAAGGAAAGGAAATGCAAGGAAAGGAAAAGCAAGACAAGGCAAGGAAATCGAAGGCAAGATGTTAAGCCCTAATATTGGCTCATTACCCCTTAATTGGGGCATATTACATTAGTAATGTTATTTTATTTATGTCGCCTTTATTCCATTAGTTGTAATTATACCTCCTAGTCTTCTATATATACCAAGGAGACATTTTCATTTGGAAT
>ML796959.1:261799-272058 GCA_009831015.1 Picea engelmannii | reverse complement strand
ATCTTAAAGGACAACCTGACCATGGCACAGAATCGCATGAAACAACAAGCAGATAAACATCGTAGTGAAAGAAGTTTTGAAGTAGGGGATTGGGTGTTTTTAAGACTACAACCATACAAACAGATGTCCCTCAAGCAAGCCAAAAAGGATAATAAATTATCACCAAAGTACTATGGCCATTATAAGGTGTTGCAAAAGATTGGTACTATGGCATAAAAATTGGAGTTGCTTGCATCTTCATGAGTACACCCAGTTTTTCATGTTTCATTCTTAAAGAAGGTTATAGGTGACAAGATCCCAGTTCAAACTATATTGCTAGAACTTGACGAGGAAGGAAAATTCATATTGGAGCCTAAAGCCATCACTAACACAAGAGTTCACCAGCTGAGGAATAGATCCATTTCAGAGTATCTCATTAAATGGAGGAAACTACCGGCTGAAGATTCCACTTGGGAAGATGAGTCTTTTATACAGAAGCATCAATAGTTACTCAAGCATTGCAGACAACACTTTTCTCAAGGGGAGGGGCATGTTAAGCCCTAATATTGGCTCATTACCCCTTAATTGGGGCATATTACATTAGTAATGTTATTTTATTTATGTTGTCTTTATTCCATTAGTTGTAATTATACCTCCTAGTCTCCTATATATACCAAGAAGGCATTTTCATTTGGAATCATATTGGAATTGTACATTTATGTGGGCATAAGGAGGTTTCCCTCTCGAAGAGACTTATTATCTGAATTTCTCTCTTTTTCAAGGCGTTGAGTACTTATTCTGAGGTTTTTCTATTCTATATTGATATTTGGTTCTTAACACAAGAGATGACAAGGCTAAGCATGGCATGACATTGCAAGGCAAGGCAAGGTCTAGCTCTAGGTGTAGGTGTAGGTAAATCCTATTACTTATGATAATCCATGTTTGACAAATATATGATACCTTAGATATATGAATAAAGACAGCCTATGTTATGACATTGAAATTCTCATGCAAGTATCTTTATATAAGATATATAGGATAACAAGTTGTAGAATTACATGCTTGATGAATCATTTGATTGTAATTTTTACGTATTAAACTTGTTTATTTAGTACAAGCATTATTTACGTATTAAACTTGTTCATTTAGTACAAGCATTATTTATGTATTAAACTTGTTCATTTAGTTAAGGAATGACATGGCATGGCATGAAAAGTGAATGCAAGGCAAGGCATGGCAAGTGAAGGCAAGGCATGGCATGGTATGGAAAGGCATGGTGTGGAAATGCATGGTATGGAAAGGAATGACATGGAAAGTCAAGGCATGGCATGGAAAAGCATGGAATGGAATGACATGGAAAGTGAAGGCATGGCATGGCATGGAAAGGCATGGCATGACATGGCATGGCATGGCAAGGCATGGCATGGCAAAACATGGAATGGCAAGGCAAGGCATGACAAGGAAAAGAAATGGCATGGAGAGACATGGCATGGCAAGGCAAGGCAATGCAAGGCATGGCAGGGCAGGGCATGAAAAGGAAAGACATAACATGGCAAGGCAAGCCAAGGCAAGACAATACAAGGAAAAATATAACAACCTTTAAAACACGTAATCATTAAATGAAAGGGGCCAAAAATGCAAGCTTAAATTATGGTTTAGATAACAAATGCATGCTAAAATGCAAGATGACACATGACAACCCTACAATATTCAAGACATGACATCCCTAAAGGGATGAAAATTATGACATAAATGTAATAAAAGGTGTCATACCATACCATGCCAAGGATACCATATCATACCATACCATGGCATGGCAAGGCAAGGCAAGGCATACCATAGCATACTTTGACATACCATGCCAAGGATACCATACCATAGCATACCAAGGCAAGGCATACCATACCATACCATACCATGGCAAGGCAAGGAAAGACATACCATATCATAACATACCATGGCAAGGCAAGGAAAGGCAAGGCATGGCATGGCAAGGCATACCATACCATATCATACCATACCAAGGCAAGGCATACCATACCATACCATACCATACCATACAATGGCAAGGCAAGGCACGGCATACCATACCATACCATACCATACCATGGCAAGGCAAGGAAAGACATGGCATGGAAAGACATACCATACCATACCATACCAAGGAAAGGCAAGGCATACCATACCATATCATGGCTTGGCAAGGCAAGGCAAGGCAAGGCATGGAATACCATACCATGGAAAGGCAAGGCAAGGCAAGGCATACCATATCATACCATGGCAAAGAAAGGCAAGGCATGGCATGGAAAGGAATACCATACCATATCATACCATACCAAGGCATACCATACCATACCATACCATACCATACCATACCATGACTTGGAAAGGCAAGGCAAGGCATGACATGGAAAGGCATACCATACCACACCATACCATACCATGGAAAGGAAAGGCAAGGCATACCATACCATGGCAAGGCAAGGAAAGGCATACCATACCATACCATGGAAAGGCATGACAAGGCAAGGTAAGGCAATGCATGGAAATGGCACGACAATGACATGTCTTGGCAATGGCATGGAAATACATGGCAATGGAATGGCATGGAAATGGCATGGCATGGCTTGGAAAGGCATGGAAATGGCATGGCATGGCATGGAAAAGCATGGAAATGGTGTGGAAAAAGAAATGGCATGCCAATGACATGCCATGGAATGACTTGGCAAGGAAATGGCATGCCATGGAATGACTTGGAAAGGAAATGGCATGCCATGGTATCAACAGGTTTGTGGGATTGGGTTTGGGAGGGTCCTTTGTCTCCTTGTGTGCTCAAACCCAAAAATTGGGTATGAGTGTGGAATAAACTCTCATAGATGGTGAAGGGAAAATAATAATGGTTTCAAGTCTCCCTGGAGGAATTTTGGTAGCATAACATTACTTTCTATGGTGTGTCATGAAATTTAACCTCAAAACCTTTATTTGTAGGTGGAAAATGATACCCATTCTAAGATCTAGTTTCCCTGTGAACTCTCTCATTACGTTGATCAAAATCAATAAGTTTAGTGGACATCATGGAAGACTGAATAAATGTTATTAATAATTGATGGGTTTATCAAAATTTACATATACCCGCTACACAAGCTAAACAAACATGAGTGCATTAATGAGTCATTGATTTGTCTTTTTGGCATTTATGAAGGGTTACACATAAATCAAGTGATTTTATATATGTCATGCATAGAAAGAGGGGAATAATGTGTGTGACCGATAAAATGGTCAAATTATGGATTGAATCAACTAAGAAACTAATAACTAGGCTTCTCAAAGTAATGTCAAGGGAAGACTAGGGTCAAGGTTTTGTCCTAAGGAGACTAGGAATACTAGGACTTATACCTGCAGGAGAAAAAAAAGACTTTTATCATTTTAAAAAGTTAGGGTTTTGTGGCATTTTAAAACCTTAGTGCTACCTAATGTGCTTGTTATCGAGAAGATAGAGGGAGTTTACCTTGTACAAGTGTGGGATACAAATGTAGGTTCCAAAAAATACTTATCATTGTGTATGCTACCTTGTTAATGATCTCTAATGGAGTGAGCTATTGGCTAATGTTATCTTACGGTTTCCATCACTAGGGTTTGAAGAGCCTGATTTCTAACAACCCTTTATAAGATATTGGTAGGTGAATGTAATTCACATTCTAAATATATATGAAGTGTTTGGGTTGTCCAAATGTTGTGTACTTTCATAATTGAATTTTATCTTATGCCATCTTTGTAATTGAGTAATTATAGTACTAGTTATGGAGGTTAATTTGACATAACATTTAGCTGATATTGCTAAGTGATTTGCAATTATGTAGAAGATAAATGAGAAAATTCATTTCTATAATAAATTATTGTAATATGCCATTTTTTAGGTCACAATATTTTCAAGTGACCACTATTTGAGTGTGGATTGTCATTGGATTTAGATGGAGATAATTCAAGAGGTAGTCCATGCATTTTTGGTTGTGAGTTAGATTATGGTTATCCACAATATTCATGCAAATAATTAAAAAGGAATGATCTATCGAAGATGTAGAGATACATGGTTGATTAGCAAGCAATGCTACTTGAGAACCATTAATTGCTTATGGATTGAGCACTTAGCAATATTTTCCACCATAATATATTCCTTAATGCGTAATGCAGGTATTTATAATCACTTTAGAAAAAATCAAGGGATTAATACACATAAAATCCATACACTTTGGAATTCAAACACTTTGAAATTCATATATTCATTAACATAAAATGCAGAAACAATGAGATTCATAAAAAAAGGGTCATGAAATGTGCGTGTATATATATATATATATATATATATATATATTGTTTGTTTGTTTTTTATGAAATGGAAACTCGTGCCCAATATACAAAGCGACAACAAGTGCCCTAACATAAAAACATCCTTATGGTGGCCTAGATACAAAATGACAGTTGTTGGTCAATCATTGACCATTGCCACCCTCGCCGCCCTCATGAGCATCCTGGAAATCAATCTTCCTTCTCTTGCTCGAGGAAACAACTCGAGGGGTTCTAGTCCTAGGCGTGCTTCGATGCTCTGGAGACTACACAAAGAATAAACATTGTTACAATTTTTTTCCTTAATGAATTAATAAACATACAAAATGAAACTTTGTAATTTAACCTAAGACAACTCAACACATATGCTATTGTCAATCATGACAATGTTACCCTTCTCCGTGACCCCAGTCTCTCTATGATGCCACCCTACATCAGTTACAAGGATCAAGTAAAGAAAATTAAACAAATATGCGTAAAATCAAATTCATGAAACACAAAAAATTGTCATGAATGCATTATCTCATCGTGAATATCTCAGGCCTTGATGGAGATTCACTAGCAGATGGAGCACTAGGTTGTACAACTTTCTCTGAGACAACCTCTACTGTGACAGTCTCGATCGATGGGGCCGATGGAAATGCCGAGGGTGGGAAACGATGGACCCCCACAGGTTGTACAAGTGATTGCAACTCCCTAGGCCTGGAGAAAGGTAACCTAGAATAAACACCCAGGTGTTCAGGGAGTGCAATAGTACTATAACTATCAAATATATCCACAACCCACATACATATTAATAAAATTGAACTATTAGTACCAACTAGTAAAATTCAAAAACATAAACAAAAACAATTTGAGAATTATACGATATTTAACTCTACACATGATACCTTTGACATGGGTGACTTGTCCATTCTAGATGGATATTCCTTGACATCGCCTAGTCCCAAATCCTGTAGAAACACGAGAACACTAAAAATTTGAAGATGCAATAAACTAAATAAATGACTATGGTGAATTTATCTTATGTGATACATACCTGCGTGTGGGGTGCACCCAATGAACAAGCTGCCTCTACTGCTGCATCAGTGGTGGGGCTAGGCACTAATGCATCCATCGATGTCGAGGGTCTACTACTAGGACGTAATAAATTCAAAACAACATAAAAAAAATATCGATATAAATACACATAGTACAAAATAAATATAGATACACATAACGATGAAGAACATAAAGAGGGTTACAATACTTACCTCCTCCATGAAGCTATGCTATTCACTGGATTCTATAGGCCCATAGCATATGTGAGGTTCACATGGACGGGTGCTATATCCATGTTCCCTCTCCTCACTGTAATTTTTCATGCATGTTGAACCTCCAACCCCTTTATCAATGTCACTAGCTGGCACCTCCTGCCCATATAGTACAAAAAATATACTGTGTTGCACTAGGCTACGAGTCAATGATGAAATGTATAGCCTTACCTGTTGCAAGCTCTTTGCAATAGGAGGATATCAAGTAGGGGGGTCAGGCCTTCACCTAGGGGGACGATGACCTAACACGGGGTCACACCTGACATTCTCTCGGTCCTGTGTGGACCCTAAACCCACCCCTTGGAAGTCTCCAATGTCAAAGTAGTTGACAAGATTTTCCAAAATAAACTCAGCCCATAATTTTCTCAGAAAATATAAGGGAATCTCCCTGTTATTGCAAGGTGGTTTATTAAAAACCATATACCACCTATCCATCCAATTTTGACTAATCTGGAGATGGATGCACTAGTCAATGGAGATGCATTTCTAGTTCTTGTCTAGTTCTAGGATCCCTAAAAATAGACAATAATTGTGGTTTTGAAATGCCCAGGTTTTTGACTTGGTTTTAGTCCAAACCAATGTTATAGTACTCATATATTCTTTCCCTATAATAAAACATAGAGGTGAATTTCCCTTGAGCACTTGCAATGGACTTCACAATGATGTCCAAAGAAGTGGCCAAGGAGACTCTTCTAGGCTCTTTAGTGTCCCTTAATTGTTCCTCAAGGGTTCTTAATATAACCAACCCCTCATTAATTTGAGTGTTTACATTGGGTGGTTATGATGGGTTGGGGTTTTGATCTTCTTGGTTTTCTTTTGAGCGGTTTTCATTGTCTCGAGGTTCCATTTTATTATTATATATGCAACAATTTAAAATCGATGGCATCTAAATTAGGTTGGTTTTTTAATTAAAATGCAAAATTACATTTTTTTTTTAATTTAGATTCTTGAAAGAAAAAAACTAAATTGGGTTAAAAATAAGATTAATCAAACATACTGGACATGGTGGAAAGATCCTTCCTCCTTAGCTCCTCTCTAACTCTTCTATTCTCTCAATGAGAGTACAAAAGCGAGCACAGTTTGTGCAGAATGACCACAAATCGCGCTCGCAGGCTCTTTAAAACTCTATTAGTAGGAACACACGTGAGTTCCTAAGAACGCACACAGTTCTTGTCACTAAACCTATGTGGCAAGCCTCATGGTGGTTCAACCACCTCCAAAACTAAAGGTTTAAGAATGTGTGAGAATTCCTGTGTGTGCGCGTTCCTGCTGCATGGCTTGCCACTTTTCGTCCACGAACTTCGTGAACTTACCCTCAACGAAGGTTGAAGAGTGACGTGAAGATGATTAAACAAAATGCCCTGGGAGAGACAAATAACACTCAACAGACTGACAACATATGCCAGAGAATGCCAATGATCTTCTTTCCTATGAGTGACACAACATATTAGGGGTTTTTGAACGTGTGGCAAAGTTTTAGGGTTTCTCTACACTGAGAAAATGAATCTCAACACACGACTGGGGATTGGAAGACATATTGCATAGGAAGAGGGGCACATGAATAATTGATGCACGAATTGCAGAACAATTGGACAAAGAAGCTCCTGAGATAATAGAGTTATCGAAAAATGACACCAATCACTGAAAGGCAAGGCTGGATATTGAATAATTCCATATTGTGTGTGAATTTTATTAAAGAGAATCATATATAAATACAATCAAAGATAACTTTTGGTTTTCCTCTTCAGATATGTCCATAGCGCTTAAATTAAATATTTACAATATACCATAATCCTTATTCCTATTCACTTCACTCTTCATATTCTTAAATTAAATATTTATAATACTATTTACAATATACCATAATCATGGTGAGGTGTATAATAATTATGAAAAAAATAATAATTCAATTTATTATTATAATATTTTTTTGAAAAAAATAATAATTTAACTTATTATTATAAATGTTCATTTAAAAAAAAACAATATTTTATAACATGGTAACAAATTTTTTATATTGAAAATTTTTGTTTTATAAATATATAAATTTTTAAAATTAATTATAATATTAATTAAGCTTTTATATAAAAAAATTATACACTGTTTGTTTATTTTCAAAAATTCAATCAAACGTATTTTATTTTGATATTAAATAAAAAATGTATATATAAAATTAAAAAAGAAAAAAACAAACAAACAAATTTTCAAATACCTTCGAACCTGTGAAGACATAAATACAAACACAGATATGCAAGCTTGGCAGGGACCAGCCACATCCACTGGATCATAATACAAACATACAATGTAGACGGGTAGTAGCCACAAACATTCAATGTAGTAGACAGGTACTAGCACTTGGAAATAATGGAGAAAGCGTTAGTTGTAAGCGTCAGTAATAAGCGTCAGTTGTAAGTGCCAGTTAGAAGAATCAGTTCTTAGTTAAGAGTCAGTTGTCTAGTTGTCTTTAGGTTTGCATGTAACCGACTCGGGAGAGTCTTTTCCTATATAAAGATGTAATCCGTCTTCATTGAATGATAAGAAGTGAGCGTAGCCTCACTGTGTTGTTTTGCTCTTGTATATTTTATCTTGGTATCAGAGCCACGGGAGTAAGGTGCGAAAATTATAGAGGTTCGCAGGTCTCTCCTCTGGTAGGGTGACTCGCCCTTTCACATTGACTTGGAAGCAAAAATTTTCGCAGGCGGAGTACTTGCCAGGTGAGAACAACCCGCAGCCGGAATACACGTGAGGTGCGGACTACTCGCAGGCCACTAAGTCGTGAGGTGTGAGAGATGTTAACTCCCCGCAGTCCAATAAGGCGTGAGTTTGAGGTTCTTTCGCTGGAGATTAAAAGATCGCTGTTGAAGTTGGGTGTGAGTTTGAGGTTCTTTCGCTGGAGATTAAAATATCGCTGTTGAAGATGGCCGTTTTGTTTTGAAGCGTGAGGACTGGCAGAAGGCCGATCCACCATTCAAGTACCGAGTCAATTCTTGGAAAGCACCAATTTTTCATGAAGCGTGAGTTTAGTTGAGGTTTGTGTGAGTGGTGTTAAGGATTTCTTGAGTTTTTTTTTTAGTGCCACGATTACTCATATGCATGCAAATGAGAAAGGTGATATATTATAAATCGTGAAGGTTCATTTTATATATAAAAAAAAGGAGTGAGTTTTTATATTAAAGTGGATAAGTTTTATTAAAAATGATATTTTTTATTAAAGCGTGAAGTGAAGAGGGAGTTATTCACTTTATTGTTAAAGTGAATGTATGTGGAGGATTGAAGTTTATTAAAATGGACTTTTTTAAGTGGATATTTTTTATAAGAGAGGTGAAGTTTATTTTGGAGTTTATTACTTTAAAGTGAATTTTTATTCATAGTGGATATATTTTATAAAGAGGTGAAGAGGGAGTTATAAGTTTTTTTTAAAAAAGTGGATATTTTGGATATTAAGATGCATGCATGCTATAAGCTGAGAACAGAGATAGATTGAGTCGGATCGGTGGTATCTGAAGGCAGAGCGACAAAACGTTGCATATCCTTGGTGATTTTCTTGCAGAGACTACATTGTAGCGATGGTGAATCCGCTGACAGAGACCTACCTCAACGAAGCCGACAAGTTAGATGGCTCAAACTTCATTAACTGGAAATTCAAGATGCAGACGCTCGTGGAGGGCTATGGTGTCTGGAACATTGCGAATGGAACCGAACTGAAACCTGTTGCGGCTGCAGGTGCGACAACAGTGGTAGGAGGTGCAACAACAACGGTAGGAGGTGCGACAACAGCGGTAGGAGGTGCGACAGCAGCACAGATCCAAGACTGGGAGAAGGGTGAAAACAAGGCAAAGGTATTGTTGCGCATGTCCGTTAAAGATAGCATAATTCCACATATTTGAGACGCTACAACTTCTGCTGCAACATGGACAGCTCTTAAAGCATTGTATGAAACTAGCAACACAAATCGCATTTTGTTCCTGAAAACTAAATTGCTAGGCATTAAGATGGATGGAAATGAATCTGTTAGTTCATTTTTGGGTCGCATTAAAGAGGTGAAAGACAAGTTAATAAATATAGGGGAAACTGTTTCCAATACTGATCTAGTGACTATTACCTTAAATGGTATGCTAGAAGACTATCATATGTTCATAACAGGTCTTGCAACAAGGGAGAAACCTCCTACGTTTGAAGAACTGACAGGTATTTTTTTGCAAGAGGAAGAGAGGCGCGGGAATCTGAAGCCTCCAAGTAAATATTTGGCATTGTGGTCAAATAATAGATCTGCGAGAGGGAGATCAGGAGTAAGAGGTAAAGGAGGCAGTTCATGGCAGAGAGGCGGTTCATGGCAGAGAGGCGGTTTATGGCAGAGAGGTAGTTCATCGCAGAGAAGACAATCTCCAAATCAAGGTATGCAATCTGATAGGAATGAGTCAAAGAGTTGTTTTTATTGTGGTCGACCTGGACATATGGTTAAAGATTGTCATAAGAAGAAAAGTGATGAAGCTAGGAATAAACCTAGAACACATTCAGGTCATTATGCAGAAAAATCTTCAAATCAAGATCACAGATTATTTATTGCTAGTGATGATATTGATGAACCCCCGAATTTTGACTCACAGGATCTTAGGTTGTTTG
>ML796959.1:239052-258452 GCA_009831015.1 Picea engelmannii | reverse complement strand
CAAAGCATGTTGAAGCTCAGTATCATTTTGTTCGAGAAAAGTTGCAGTCAAATGAAATAACTCTTGTGTATTGTAATACTAGTGAAAATGTTGCTGATATTTTCACTAAGCCTCTTGGAAAGATTAAGTTTGAACTGTTTAGGAAGATGTTAGGTGTAGAAGTCAATCCATTCTCCATTAAGGGGGAGACTTGGAAATAATGGAGAAAGCGCTAGTTGTAAGCGCCAGTAATAAGCGCCGGTTAGAAGAATCAGTTCTTAGTTAAGAGTCAGTTGTCTAGTTGTCTTTAGGTTTACATGTAGCCGACTCGGGAGAGTCTTTTCCTATATAAAGATGTAATCCGTCTTCATTGAATGATAAGAAGTGAGCGTAGCCTCACCGTGTTGTTTTTCTCTCGTATATTTTATCTCTAGCCACAGGTAATATAAATTCATATCGGCTATAAAAGTCTTTTGGTAGCCTTAACTGAGGAAATAGAAGGTTGACTTGGTTTCCTGAGCGATTACTACAATTACTTGAGATACATAAAGTGTTATATATTAAATTTATACAATGTTGAAAACATGTTAATGGATTTCTTGATGCTGTTATATGTAGATGTACATGTACATGAACATATGTGCAATCTATTTATGAATTGTTAGTGTAATTATGTGATCTATTCATGATCAATTTGTGTAATTGAGTAATAGATATTATAACTTAAAAACTGAGAATAATTAACTTTAATAAGGTTCACATAAATTTATATCAATTTGATAAATTGCTTACAATTATATAGGCTAGGATAGCTTCTAAATATGTGGATCTGAAAACCACCCAAACACTATTCTAGCATACAATAGAAATCTCTTCTAACAATTACCTAAATATAGCATTTCAACATTAATCTCTAACAATATGAGTGTACCTATAGAGGTAGAGAACAATGCGAGTGCAAGCAAGTACATTGTGTGAGGAGAGGATGGTTGTATGCCTATGAAAGCTATTGTAATTCTCCCTTGAATAAGAGGAAGACCCATAATCATTGCCTGATTTGAATTTCCACATAAATCACTGTGTCAAGTGTATAATTGATATGCTTGGTTTCATACATGTTTAATCTAACTTGTTTATGCTCTGATTTTATTCTTTGTTTTTGCTTCCTCTACTTAACATACAAATCTGTATAATCCATTATCCCTTATGTATAACAAGAGAAATATAGATGGGTATGTAGGCCGACTCAAGAAACAGGAAATGTCGATCAAGCCATGAATTCCAGATGATTTCTTTCTCTATATAGAAATAAAAATCGTCATAGCAGACTGTATAGCATCTTTACTTATTTTGTTACATGCAGCAAATGATCAAATTGGAGTTAGTCGGAGCTGATGTAATTATTGAGATCAATATGATGGGGTGGTTTCTGAACGTCCTCTAGGGATCGAAGCCAATACATTTGGTCTTTTTCATGCAGCTGCTTGTAAGTACTAACGTCGTCAATCCATTTGTGGTGGCCATCCGGAGAGAAAATGCTGGTTTTTGGATGAGGAACCCACCATGCATCCTCTTTCTCTTTCTTCATACAAACATTCTGAGAATCATCTTCTTCATCATCAGGCGTGTAAACTATTTTGTTAATATCTGCAGAAGCCCATCCATGTGACCCACGTCTCCTGAAAATTATGAGAGCTATAAAAATTGCGGAGTTTGTGACAGAGCAAGATATATTATATGCTGAACAATAATCTACAATAAGGATCATGCGCTTACCCTGACGAGAAGAAAGTCCGGGTAGTGAGTTCGTGTGGCTTCGTTCGCAGGCTCGCCTGCATGATCAGATTTTTAAAGCTCATTATTTCCATTGAATTTAATTGCTTCCTCCTTCTCCTTATTTGTGTCACTGCAAGCTCGTGACAAAACAACAAGTATATTGGTGAAATTATAAGACGGGGGTCAAGTATTTATATAGAGCGGAGCCGAGAATTATTGATGGCAGACAAGGGATACAATAATAGATACAATAATTCTAGTATTCGTCCGCGTAGGAACAAAAATACGGTTGGCGTCGGTGGTGCTGATGCTAATTCTTCTGGACGGTCATGGCCATTGGCACCACAGGCCAAGTGAAATGAAGATGCCCTGTTTTCCAGAAAGAGCAAGGAATGATAATTCTGTACTTCTTTATTATTATTATACCGATAACCATCAAGGTGGCTTGAATATTCGGTTTCACAAGCAAAATAGATGGGCGATATGGGGGAATGACCATCCCGTGAAGAAAGTGCAGTCCGTATTGATTTTGGCAAAACATGAGGCTGCAAATAAATGTGTACTGGGCTCTCGTTTCAATGATGTCAGTGCATCTCAAACTTCTTTCATATACTTTTTGAGAATTGCAACACATTGAACTTCCATTCACACATAATAGTTTTTGTTTGTTTTGAAAAAATATTTCTCATTTTCATAAGTTCATGAGTTTATGGAGTTCCTAAAACTACTTTTGCTTAGTTTTTTTTTAATAATGCTGATATGTTAGTTTGCCTTTGTAGATAGCGGCTAGTGATGGGTGTTCCCATTGTCGGTTGACCACTTAGTTATGATAGGTTTTTTCCACTTTGTATGGAAAAAAAAAAAAATTAAAGTTGCATTTATGTTATTATTGGACAAGGTTAGATTGATCTTATGACCAGGGCACATATAAGGTTGAGGAATGGAAAATGACTCCCTATTTCTTCCATTGTTTTCAATGTCAAAAGGGTTTTTTGTTGGCATAGAGTGAGGGCCATGCGTTGTTAGAGATAATGCCTCATCATGAAGCATCCTAGAGTTTAGGGATTGGATTGGGTTAGCTGGAGGTTGTTGAGAGATTCTCTCAACCTCTCCCTCCAAGAGTGGAATAAGTTGGATCTCATTCCAAGTATATATACGTATGTATCTGTGTGAATCATTGAGTAATACGAACTATTATTGTGTGAGTTATTCCTGTGCAATGGCTCATTCAATTTCTTTGTTGGTATCAGAGCAAGGACAACGTTGACTCTCTCATGAGAGGGGCTAGAATATGAGATAAGTTGAGAGCTGATCCTATGTATATATGTAGGATAGGAGTGTGTTGAATTTTTTAATGTGTATTGTTTAAATTATTGAGTGTTTATATTTGATCGCAAGTTTGCAAGTCTACAGATCCATTGACTGAAGCGCAAAGACGCTACCGAGCACTGTCATCGAGTGCTTCCATTGCCAAATAATCACATGAAGGAATTATCTATTGAGATCGCCACACGAAGGTTTAATTAAGTCGGGTATTGTTGGAACGTGTTTTTTTTGTTGTTGCATTTCTATCATGCAGGGAGTATAGCCACAACTTGAATTTTTTGTACCTTTTGTTGTTCGTTGAGGAGAACTGGAGGTGCCTACACATAGTTGAAGGAACATTGTTGAAGAGAAGACGCAAGTTAAAGATCTGTCAAATCGTAATATGCTGCTAGGTGTTTTGCAGAAGATCTGCTGCCAGATTCGAAGCAAATCAAGCGAAGGCGGAGTGTGAAGGAGTCATCACTGGTGAATATTTTGTGTGTATGAATAGCTTTGTTGTTTTGTTTGCTAGAGTTTGAAAGGAATTCACCATCGTGAAGTAGATTTAAAGAAAGCCAACTGTGTGAAGGAGCCAATGGAGGAATCTGCGTGAAGGAGCTGAATCCGCGTGAAGGAGCTGTGGGAAGAATGCGTGGATCGTTGTGGGAGGAATGCATTGTTGTCTTAGAAGGAAATTCCTTGCTTATGGAAAAACAAAGCCATTTCAATTAATGGTTATTAAATTTAATCATAGAATGCATGGCACGAGCATTATAGAGGAGGTTTAAGTCAACGATGTGGTCATACTTCTTATTTTTTTATTATTTTGAAGATGATGTAAATTGTGGCTTGATGTTGTGATGAAAGCTCTATTTGGATGAGGCACCCATCTCCAGCCACGTGTTGTCTCTTTGAGAGCAACCTATCATCCATCAGATTGGGTTTGTTGTTGTTGTGTGAATTTTTTTTTTTTTATTTGAGTGTGAAGATTTGTGAGAATTAAAGAACCAAATAGAGAACAGAGTGATGTAATTTGTAATATACCAGATATAAAAAGTATGTAGAACAGAAATACAATGCTAGAAATGGAAGAATAACAGCAATATAACCAAAACATTCACCACAATAACACTTAAATGATATAAGAATAACAACAAAAATAACACTTTGATTCTGAAAACAATGTTCATGGGCCTCTTCGAGGGGGCAACCTCCATTTGAGTAGAGATCTATTACAATAATATCCAAACTAGGGTTCTCTTACCCTCGACTCCTATTTATACTAAATATGTCTATCAAAAGAAGCATCTAGAGGAAGATCCTTCTAGAAGCGGAAGCTTCTTTAGGTCTTCTTACATCCGACTTATTCTATTTTATTGCAAGGCCTTATTGATATTGACCTTTATTACATCCGAATATATTGTTCTACCTATGTGCGAGTTAGGACCCTAACATGTCCTCCCTCTTAAAAACAACCTTGTCCTCAAGGCTTAAGATGTGAAAATTGCGACAGAATGGTAGTTGGTTCCCAAGTGGCATATGTTGGAGTTGTATCTTTCCACTGGATTAACACTTCCTTGATGGTTCTCTGACGCAGGGGATGCTCACGCTTGTCCAAAACTGCTTGTGGTTGTAGCCAAATGGATCTTTTTTCGGCTAACTCGGGAAGGTTGGTATGAATTTGACACTTAGTTCTGATCACCTTCTTTAAGAAGGAAACATGAAAAACATGATGTAGCTTCGAATGACTGGGCAAATCTAACTGATAGGCCACCTATCCCACACGCTTGAGAACTATATAAGGACCATAAAATTTGGGCACTAGCTTCTGACAATGCTCGACCTTGAGGGAATTCTTCTTGTAAGGTTGCAGGCAAAGAAACACCTGATCCCCTTCCTCAAATTGACGTTCAGAGAAGACCTTGATCTACTTTTTGCTTCATGCGATTCTGTGCCATGACCAAATTCTCTTTGAGGGTATGGAGAATATCCTCTCGAACTATAATTGTTTGGTCAACCGCCTAGACCTTCGAGACACCAGGGAAGTATGAGAGAACTGAAGGTGGCTTCTGTCCATATACCGCTTCAAAAGGAGTCATGTGTGTAGTTGTATGGTATGAAGTGTTGTACCACCATTTAGCTAGGGGTAACCATTGAGCCCACTAATTTTTCTTTTCTGAGGCAAAACACCTCAAATATGTTTCTAAACACTTGTTGACAACTTTTGTTTGACCATCAGTCTGGGGATGATAAGTTGTACTGAGATGCAATTGGGTGCCTTGTAGCTTGAACAGTTCTTACCAAAAATTGCTTGTGAAAGTTGGGTCGTGATAAAAAACAATAGAATGTGACATGTCATGAAGCTTGAAGAACTGATCCATGAAAATTTGAGTCATCGTGGATGTTGTAAACGGGTGTTGAAGAGAGCAGAAATGAGCATACTTGGAAAGGCGATCAACAACCACCATGATGACTGATTTATTTCCTGATTTGGGTAAGCCTATAATAAAATCCATAGAGATGTCCTTCCAAATAGTAGGTGGAATCGGGAGAAGTTGTAGTGTGCCCAGAGATTTGACTGTTTCTCCCTTGTTGCGTTGACACACATCACATTTAGCAACAAAAGTACGAATGTCCTGTTTCATACCATCCCAGAAAAAAGAACGTTTGACCCTGTCATAGGTTTTGGTGAACCTTGAGTGCTCCACTGTTAGTGTAGCATGAAGCTCAGAAAGTACCGTGGATTTAAGCTTTGATTGTTTACTTAAATACAAATGACCTTTGTATCGAAGCTCATCATGGAGCCAAGAGTACCCTGGGGGAGCTGGAGCACTAGACTGCAATTGTTGGATCAACTGCGAACTTTTGAGATCTTGTAGCCATTCCTAGCAAACAGATTGGAGCCAATCTGGTACAATGAAGGAAAGAGAAAAAATGGATCCTTCATCTTCATATTTGCGGGAAAGTGCATCCGCAACCACATTTTCTTTGCCTTTCTTATAAATGATCTCATAATCATAGCCAAATATCTTAGTTACCATTTTTGTTGCTCCAAGGAGGAAATGCGTTGTTCCAAAAAATACTTGAGGCTTTGATGGTCTGTCTTAATTTGGAAGCATTGCCCCAATAGATAAGGGTGCCACAAATCAACAACATGTAAAATAGCCAACATTTCCTTTTCATAGATAGATTTGCCCAGATTTCTTTCAGATAGTTGCTTGTTGGTAAAGGCCAAAGGCCGACCCTCTTGCATAAGGACAACACCAATTCCTTTCCATGAAGCATCACATTCCAAGACAAAGGTCTTTGTGAAATCAAGAAGGTCCAAGACTGGAGTGGTGCACATGGCCATCTTCAAGGTTTGAAAAGCTTGAGCAGCAGCTGGAGTCCAAGTAAAAGAGTTTTTTTTTAAGAGAGCAGTGAGAGGTGTTGCAATCTTTTCGTAATTCTTAACAAACTTGCGATAATAACCTGTTAAGCCCAGAAATCCACGCAATATTTTAAGAGTCTTTGGGTGAGGTAAGTCTTGCATAGATTCAATCTTTTTAGGATCCACCCTGACATCGTCTTTTCCAACCAGATGACCCAGGTACTCTACTTCCGAGGTGCCAAAATCACATTTAGACTGTTTCAGGAAAAATTGGTGTTGAGAGAGTAGATGGAGAACTCGATCCACATGAGCAAGATGTTTTGTCCAGGTCTTGTTGTAGATGAGGATATCATCAAAGAAAACTAAGACAAAATGACGAAGAAAAGGATGAAAGACATGATTCATGAGGCTTTGGAGGGTGGAGGGGACATTACACAAGCCAAAGGGCATGACCAAAAACTCATACTGGCCCTCATGAGTTCTAAAGGTAGTCTTGGGAATGTCTACCTCTTTCATACATATCTGGTGGTAGCCTGAACGAAGATCAAGTTTAGTAAAGAATTGGGCGCCACTCAGTTCATCCAGGAGGTCATCAATGACCGGAATGGGAAATTTGTCTTTAATGGTAAGTTTGTTGAGGGCACGGAAGTCAGGACACATTCGCCAAGAACCTTCTTTATTCATGACCATGAACACAAGAGAAGGTTAGGGGCTTGTACTAGGGCGGATAACGCCTACATTAAGGAGTTCCTGGACCATTTTCTCAATTTCATTTTTTTGGGAAAAGGGGTGACGATACAGACGGATATTGGGAGGAAGGCTTCCAGGGACTAGGGGAATGGAATGATCATGAACACCATGTGAAGGAGGGAGTCCCTAGGGATTGGAAAAGACCACTTGATGTTTATAAAGGATGGCTTGGAGGTCTTGCGGCACCGGGGGTGTTTATGTTGCTTGTATGACATGGAGTTGAGCAATAACACCAGAATGACCCTTTTTGAGTAGATTTTCCATGCGATGGGAACTAATGATCTTAGGCGAACCGATGGTGATGCCTTGGAACTTATATTGGTGGCCCTCCTGCTCAAATTGCATGGTTAATTCCTTAAAATCCATGAGAATGGGGCCCAAAGTCCTTAGCCAGTATGCACCCAACACAATGTCACAACTGCCCATGTCGATAGAAAACATATGAGATTAGGTGGTAGTCACCAATTTGGAGACACACATTTTCACAATGACCTCCACATTTCATGGAGCCACCATTGGCATTCATGATTTGGAAATTATTGAAGACATGGATGTAGCAATGAGTTTCTTGGGCAATGTGGCGATGAATAAAATTATGGGTGCTTCCACTATCAACCAGAATGATGACCTTCCGATACTTGATGTAATCGATTAGCTTGAGGGTTTGGGGAGCGAAAAAGTCAGTGAGGGAATTGAGGGAAATGACCGGTTCTACTTTGGGAGGGTCTGAGGGAGGGGTTATGTCAAGGGTTTCAGGTGACTTAGACACAAGGGGAGTTTCAATATCCTCTTCCGAAATATCCTCGGAGATGGCCATAAATAGTTTTTGTTCCTTACACTTGTGGCCCAGAAAATATTTGTCATCACAATTATAACAAATGCCTTTGAGTTGGCGTTCAACCATTTCAGCCCTAGTCAATTTTTGGATCTTTAGTGGAGCAGACGGAGTAGTGGGATTCATCAATTTAGGGTGAGGGATAAAGGAGGGTTTCCGGTTTTGAGAAGATACAACATGTTGTGCTTCTTTATCTCTTTTCGTAGCCTCCACCCAACTATGAGGCCAAGCCATGAGAACATGGCCCCGAATCTCATCCTTGAGGCCACTCATAAAACATTCTTGGAAAAAGGCATCAAACATGCCCTCTATTCGAAAAGCGAGGCGCTCAAAGGAAACTATAAAGTCTTCCACTGTTCCTGATTGTTTTAACTTTGTCAAATGACCCAAATGGTTCGTGTCAGTGTCAAAGCATTCATAAAGCTTTGCCACAAAGTGTGTCCAAGCAATATACCCTTGACGAGAATTTTTTCTCCATTGCCACCATTGCCAATGTTCTTGATCTAGATGGAGAACACCATACCAGAGTTTGGCCAAGTCATTTGTAATTCCATATAAAGAGAAATAATGTTCCATTTGGGTTACCCAACCAGTGGGGTCTGAGCCATCAAATTTGGTCACATCCACCCGCGGAAGGCATAGGTCACGTTGAAAGTTATGGGAATGAGAGGAATGGTCACCTTCAGTATGTGGAGGTGAGGAAGAGGAAGGGTTATCTGTAGGGATATGCAGTTTGGTGCAGAGTGCCGAAAAGATAGATTCAAGCTGCGTGGTGAGGTCTTGTTTGATTTCCTCCATTGAGGACTGCATGGTTGTATTGATGGCGACAACATTGGCACTGAGTTGTTTCACTTCTTGTTGGGTCTCGATGAGACCAGATTGCAAGGTGTTGAAGAGACCTTCCAAGTCTTGGCTACGAGTATGGACCATGAGGATGGGGGAATTGAAAATGGGTGGGCGAGGTCAATTTTTTTTTCGAAAAATGATATGGATGAATGTGATAAGGGAGAAGAGATGAATCCAATGGAATAGGTCTCAAATAATGGTGAAAAAATTTCCAGACTTTTTTTTTTTCACACCTGCGGAGTTATACTCCGGTCTGAAGAATATTGCAGAGAGGAAATGCCCAAATGATTAAATAGAAAGAAATGTGTATTTACTTGGCAACCCAAACACTGTTGCGCGACAATAGATCTTGTCTGTTTTAATTTGTTTATGTTTTTGTCCCCAAGAGTTAGGTATTCAAGGGTTCTATAGACAAGGGTTTTCCCTATGCTATAGCTCTCTGATATACGTGCGGGGTCCAACAGTAGTACTCGGCCCAATATCTCAGGGCACTAACTAAGGAGGATAGACCTTACCCTTAGTCGTACTACCCGACTACCCAGATACTAGAGAGTATCTTCTCGAGTGTTGTTCCTGGTGACACTATAGCAGTCAGGCGACCAATCGGTTTATCTAAAGAGGGCTTCAGATAATATAGGCCAATCCGTACACATGTGTTGTCTGATGCGCTACCACTCGAAGGGGTACCAACAAGGGTTGCAAGGGTGGCCAACAGATGTGCTCTTAAGTACCACTTGTATTTCCTGCATGTATGAATCCCTCAACCACGCGTTTATGCGTGTAACGACACATATATGTGGCTTAAAGTCACCAGAATATGTCTCTACCCTGAAAAAAAATTTAACCAACACTTTCTGCTGAGGAAACTTCTCTGATACCACTTGTAATATACCATATATAAAAAGTATGCAAAACAAAAAAAAAATGCTAGAAATGGCAAACTAACAACAATATAACCAGAACATTCACCACAATAGCATTGAAATGATATAAGAATAACAACAGAAATAGCACTTTGATTCTGAAAGCAATGTTCACGGGCCTCTTCGAGGGGGCAACCTCCAGTTGAGCAGAGATCTATTACAGTAATATCCAAACTAGGGTTCTCTTACCCTCGACTCCTATTTATACTAAATATGTCTATCAAAAGAAGCATCTAGAGGAAGAACCTTCTAGAAGTGGAAGCCTCTATTAGGTATTCTTACATCCGACTTATTCTATTTTATTGCAAGGCCTTATTAATATTGACCTTTATTACATACGAATTTATTGTTCTACCTACATGCGGGTTAGGACCCTAACATAATTCAAGCTTGCAGTTCTTGAGTTCTTCGGTGCCACAAGAACATAACTAGTTTGAATATGTCTACAATTTTGTTAAATGTTTGAAGGTCTTGTTGTACTTTGGTGCTCCAAGATAATCAATTACAAGTTATCATTGTGTTTGTGAGTGTGTGTAAAAATGTCATTTTGTAAGATCGATTACTGATTGTTTCAGTATCAAGACTATTCTTCAGGGTAGCCTAGAATTGTCGATCCTATAGATACTTCAAAGATGGTCAGAAGCAGTTGTATTTGTGCTGTATGAAGTGGTAGCTCGAAGATGGTGGAAGAGAAAGAGTGTGTCTATGAAGTTCAGAGATGGGTGTAACCGTGTATGAGGACCAGTGAGACAGACGTGAAAAAATTTGAGTTGTAACTTTTTGTTATGTTTTGTAATGTAGGCATTAAGGGGGGGTGTTAGAGATAATGCCTCATTATGATGCATCGTAGAGTTTAGGGATTGGATTGTGTTAGTTGGAGGTTGTTGAGAGATTCTCTCAACCTCTCCCTCCAAGAGTGGAATAAGTTGGATCTCATTCCAATTATATATACGTATGTATCTGTGTGAATAATTGAGTAATATAAACTATTATTGTGTGAGTTATTCGTGTGCAATGGCTCCTCCAATTTCTTTGTTGGGCCGCATTGGTTTGGATTGTTGGAATAAGATCATTGGACAACCATTAGAAGATCATTTTCCCATTTGGATTTCTGGGGTAAAATTATTGGGTGTATTATGTGATTGATTTTGTCTATAATAAGGATTTCAGTGTGGTTTAGTGGATTTTGTTTGATACTACTCTTATTCATGTTAAATTGTTCCCTCTTAAGGTTGGATACACTAATTTGGTCTTAGTGGATGTTAATCATCATCATCAATTTATAGGTGTAAAAATTTAGTCTCTGTTGTAGTTTTGTGGATTCCTTTATAGTTTCATCCTCCATGTGTGATCAAAAAACAAAGTTGTATTGTCCACCGTACAATCTACTCGAAATTTGGAGATCAATGGTCTTAATGAAAGAGATGTTGGCCTAATTTCCATTCTTAACCCTGGAATTTAGTAATTAATCCACTATTAAGACTCTTGGGCACCTAATATGGCCTTACACTTCCTTTCCCTTGTTTGGGCATTGCCCAGAGTATATGGAAACTCTTCCTAATTCCATCCGAGTAGATTTTCTACCTTTCTAAGATGATAACATTATTGTCTTATTAGATAGTATAATTTAATTTGTGGTTTTTGGTGCTTCATCCTTTAAAAAGAATTTTCATTGAGAGAGATGTGATGAATGTTTGGGACACAACGTTTTGGGTTATAAGTTGCTCCAATGAACTTTCAAATACATTCTATGGGAAATTGTTCCATAGTTGAATATTCATGGGAATTGTTGGGAAACATTAAGTTCATGATCAATTTTGCATTGAATATCGGTTTGACAACAATGGAAATAAAGCTTCCAACTAATGGTAATTCATATCAATGCTTGCATTGATGAAGTTAAGAACTTAAGGAAGCATTCCTATTCCTTATGAATGCTAGAGAGATATATATTCTTGTATTGTTGGACTGACAATGGTTGACAATTGAAACATTATTCCTCTAATGTTATTGGAATGATTTTCCCATGATAAAATTGAAGAATAGTTACCTTTGCTCGCTATAGCATTATAACAAAACCTGTTGCTTTGAATTGGGAAATAACTACTAGATTAAATCTTGGTAAAATTGAAGAATAGTTACCTTTGATCGCTATAGAATTATAACAAAACCTGTTGCTTTGAATTGGGAAATAACTATTCGACTAAATCTTGGTAAAATTCAAGAATAGTTACCTTTGATCGCTATAACATTATAACAAAACCTGTTGCTTTGAATTGGGAAATAACTACTGGACTAAAACTTGTGTGAAGGTTGTCTTGGTGAATGAGAAACCACAATTTGGAATAAGCAAATGTTAGTATGTTTGAAGTTTAGTAGATGGTAAATTTTAGTTGGTTCATCATTAAAGCTAATCTAATTAATCCTATTGTCATTTCTCCATTTCATCTCCAAAGATGGGGTTTAGTTATATATTTTGAATCTAGATAAGAAGGACAATGCTTTTATTTAGAGTAGATGCACAAATGTTGGAGAATGCAATTGTTTAATAATTGTATTCTTTTGGAGGGAAGATATGACCTTGGAAGATGACTATATTTTATCTTTCTTGATATTTCTAATATAGCAACAATTGGGATAGAAAAATGAGCATCAACTATAGATAGAAGCTTGGAAGTTGGAACACCTTGGTAATTGCAATTTTGTGACAGATATTTGTTGAGGAAGTCGATTTATTGATGTTCATGCTTCCATGGTTCTTATTGTTCAATGATGGTTTGAGCAAGTTGATAGGTGTATCAACGTATGTATATTATAAAATATCTAATCAAAATTTGACCTTTGATTCATCTTTGTTTTACTTTCTAGAGAATTGCAATATGGAACATAGGCTTTGTAACCAATTTTGAGTAGAGTTACATGCCATTGAAGAACAAAGAGCAAGGAAATTACACTCAAAATTGTATTGAGCTCAAAAGTTATAGATATCAATTTTGGAAATAGAGCACTCAACATCATACAACTTGAACATAGAATAAGACTCTTGAAGCCACATTCTTTCTTAGGCACTACCTTTCCGAAGCAAGCTATATAAAACCCTTGGTGATAGAGTATATTGCGGAATCTTGATTTTTATTGGCTTGATTGCTATTGTATTGTGAGTAGTTGATGTGTGCAGGTTACTCCCAAGAGCAGGCCATTCACAACACAACGATTTTTGTACCGCACTGAGACAGCGACAAAAAGTCAAATTCCTCAGCGTATCCATGTTGGTGAAGCAAGTGGGCTATAAGTTCCTCGTTCGTGGATCATAAGGTATCAAAGTAATTGAATCCTTGAACATAACACAACTGCTAGCACTTTGAAGAGAACCTTGCAGACATATAATGGGTAAAGAAAATAGAGAAAGGTTGGAAGACTTAAGGGACAACAATACCTAACTTCAAGAAGAGAAAAACCACTTGAAAGAGAAGGTCCATATGTATGACCAGATAATGGAGGAGATGGAGAAGAAACTTGAGACCTCTGCCTAACTGTTTCCATTTTTAAAGTAGTAGTTTGATGAATGCTAATATTCCCTCACTGCGTTCATGGTAGATTAGGAAAAGCACATAGTGCATCTTGTATGCTTGGGAGAAAGGGTCATTTAGTTGAGTAGGTGGCAAGACGATAGGTTCACTCAGATGATGGATCAACTACAACAAGAGTTGGTAGAGAAGCAGGAGGCCTTGGCAAAGCTCCAAGTAGTTGTCCAAGAGAATCGATAAACAACGCCACCTTCCATTGCCACTTTTGAGGCCACACTATGACCAACACCACTTTGGTAAGCTCACCTTCCATAGACCTTTTTTAAGAGAATTTGGGTGATTTTGAAAAGCATACCAGAGTAGTTGGTTCCAAATTGTTATGGTAGATGGGCTATGATGGAAAAGGGCTAAGAAAAAGAAATCAAGGAATCCTACGTGTTCAAATGTACACTTGACACTGAGAGGGGGGTTGAATCGGTGTCACAAAACTTTGGACAATTTTCCACTTTTCATAAATTAGTTGAACAACATATATTTATTTCATTTTCTCAACCAATATATAAAATAATAAATATTTTATTTATTTATTTAACTTGAATGAATATATAAGAAATATTTGAATATCTTCAACTTCAAGCAACTATGAGAGACCCAATTCTCTTTTACAAGACCCAGCTTGTAGTTCTCAGATCCAACTGAGAAATGAGGAATCCAACCCTCATAACAAGTCTCAACTTGTTGATCTCATATCCAACTAAGATGTGAGGAATCCAATCCTTATACAAGACCCAACTTGTAAACAGGCACCAACCTGATAGAATGAACCTTCATTCAATCCATTATATATAAATATATATACTTCAACAAATTCAACTACGTCTTTTGTTCACCCTACATCTTTGTTTATATAGTCTCCTAGTAGGTATGAGTTTGAAGCATTGTGTCCCTTTGTTTGAACCATCACACCTCTTCATACACCTCTTTATTTGAATTAATAATAATAATTTCCATTATTATTATTATTATTACTAGTTTGATTTAAAGACTTCAAATCCCCTATTTTGCATTTTATTTTGTTCTGGCTAAAAACCTGTCACTGCAAATGTTGCAAGAATCAAGTTCTATGGAGGTGCTTCCTTCAAACCATGTTTTTCATATAACCATATGCACAGAACCATGGGCTTATTAAATTAAGCATTGCCTCTTCTTTCACCCAATATTGTTATCGCCGAAGTGATATCTTCCGAAGTGTTAATATTGACTTGACGTGTATTCATAAACTTCAACGATCCAGATGTTATTTCAGAGCTTCGATACTCCGGGACTCCATGTTACTAGAAATATAAGTAGTTCAATTCCTCAGGAATGATAACCTACCAAATAAGTCATAAAGCGGTGGTGACCATTTGCTATAAGTTAACACCTCCACTTATGCTACCCTTCCACTATGCTTGATCAACGGTTGAGAACGTTCCCGATTTAGATCAACAATTAGTGTTACTTCGTGATTTATGCTTTTTTTATCCTTTCATTTTACTTGATCAACGACCGAGAATGCTCCTAAATTAGATCAACGATTAGCATTACTTCGTGATTTACGTTTACTCTATTCTTCCACTGTACTTGATCAACAGTCGAGAATGCTCCTGAATTAGATCAACGATTAGCATTACTTCGTGATTTACGCTTACTCTATCCATCCATTGCTTAATCCAATGACTATTACTTAATCAAAGGTTGATATGGACAACCACTATTTACTTCAGGACTTCGAGACTTCGGGGGTTCGGAGGTCCAGGTAATTGTTGTTTCAATTTCCACTAGTGTTGGTCTGTGCCAAAGTGGTCAACATGGGAGTGCTTATGTCATGTTTTGATCTAACGATCATGTGAAAATCTGAAGGATATTACATCAATGGTTATCATTGACTTTGACCTTCGACGCTTTGGGTAGTGTTGATTTCCCCCGAAGGACAAACTCCCGAAGTAACGTAACTTGTTGACGTCACTGATGACTTGGCATTGGCCGAGTGGTTTCCATGTGTCACCTATATTCCTGACTTATGTAACCTAAAGTGCCAACTGGACCTTGACACTTGTCACTATATGATTGTGCCACGTGTCCTTGCTGATGTGGATCTCTTGATGTGGCACATGTCCTCCTCCTGGATCTAACGACTGTGATCAGTTCTAGATCAATGGTATAGATTCATTTCGGCCTTTAGGACTTTGGGTTATCCATTCCTAATTCTCAATTCTCCCAAAGTGAGATTCCCTGAATAAAACTCGAGCAACTTGACTTCATCTAACGGTCCATCTTTGATGCGAAAAGCCTAACACAATCCAACGGTTTTCAGGATTTCGGCTATTTCGAGATCTCATGAATTCTTGATCCAATGACTATGATCAGTTCTAGATAAATGGTCTAGATTCAATTGGACACTCGGGACTTTGGTTTAATCGTTCCCAATTCTCAATTCTCCCAAAGTGAGATTACCCGAATAAACTTCGAACAACTTGACTTCATCTAATGATCTATTTTTTGTTGAAATATTGTAACTACAAAGAGTATTCTATTTATTATTGAGTCATTATTAAATAGATCAATCCCCTTTTGTGGATTGATCATGTCGGGCATTGTAATTGACCAAATCCCCTTTTGCAGATTGGTCAAACCCTAATTGTATTATGCAAATTAAGAAGTCGGCCCCCAGTCTTAATTAAAGTGGTTTTAACCACTAAGAAGACAAGTCGGCCCTGCCCAGTGAAGAGACACCTTTTCATCACTTGACAATTTGTATAAATAAAGGAAGCCAACGCCTCATTATCTCACTCACTCATTCACTCATCAAGTGCACAATTTTGGAGAGCTACAATTGGGAGAAGAAGGAAGAGATAGGCACATTGCTCACTGTTGGATATTCTCTAGTGTTTTGGTTTATTATCTTGCCATTGTATTAGCTATCTATATAAAGGAATTTTTGTTGGGTTTTCTCCCCCATGAAGGTTTCCTAGGATAAGTGTTGTGTATCTTGTGATTGTGTTTCTCTCAGTGATCCTACCTATGCTATTTTTATCTAGTAAATTGAAAATAAACCTAATAATAGCTAAAAAATTAACATGGTTTCAGAGCTAAGATGAAGAGATCATATTTCACTGGATAAAGAAAAACGTCACTGATGCCATACAAGAAAATTAGGGATTTTTGTTGAAGAGGAATATCAACCTAAAAACCATCTAGAAAAGCGTGCCCTAGTCTAGGGAACTCTTTGGCACCTTGATCTCACCTTTTCAGTGGTCAGATACTCCAAAAAGTCAAACCCTAGTTTTGAATGGTACCAAAAAACCAGAAAACTAGGAAACCAGAAATAGTACCAGAAGTACCAATCCAGATTTCCGCAGGTCAAGTTTCAAGGGGAAAAACTTGAAATTTTTGAAATCTAACAACTCCAACAAACTTGCCTCAACCCAACGCATCTAGTCTCTAGATCAAAATTTCAAAATTTGAAGTTTGAAAAATTAGGGTTTCCTCATAAAACCCTAAGTTGCAGTTGCAGAATCAGTTGTAGTACCTATTGCATTTGCAATACCTATTTCATTTGCAGTATCAGTTGTAGTCACCCTTGAAGTTTTTAAGAGTTGGTAATTATTACCGCTTCTACCAGATGGTGCCACTACCTGCAAATACTATCACAGGTATGTATTCACATATGTTTAAATTGTTAATATTTAAAGGGTATTTGCAGGAGAAGGGATCTCTTGCCATATATCCAGAAGGATCTCAAGATCAAACACATTCAGAGGAATAATGCAACCCAGGTTTGATTATTCTGATATGCATCTATTTGTTATGACATTATTTTGATCTAGGTTGCATGTTGAAGCTATGACCATCATACTAACCTTTGGTCAAAATTAAAGTCAAAGTATTAGATTGATTAAATTTGAGATCATAGAGTTTATCCTCTAACCCAACTTTCTGTCAAGATAACATATTGTCTTAGTACAAAAGACAGGTTGAAGAAAGCACTCGTCATCTTGAGTGAAGGAGACTTGTGTAGTGTACCTTTTTACTAGACCAAGGCTTATAACGCACAATATAACAATCGGTATACACTTACATTTGATTTATGTTACACATACGGTCCAGTATATACACCACGTGTAGTTAAACAAGTAAACAGACTCAACACAGAGTATTCATATGATTTACTACCATAATCAGTAAGCAATTAACTTTTCATATAAATTCATATACACAGTGGAAAACATGATACATAAATAGCTCAGTCATGCAAAACATGATCAAAGCATAATTCAAATACTTATCTTTTAACAGCTGTAGAAATCACCGACCAAATGCAGGCCTTCCACGAACCTCCCAGCCGTAGACCGCACTGCTCCTCAACTCAGAAGTGGGTCACCCCCGAGCTGGGAGTGAGCTCCACCCCAGGGCAAGGAATCCAGACTCAGGCTGAGGTTACAGGAAAAACAATCACTCACCACCACCAGGAAGGAATTATCTCCCAGGAATCTCCCATGCTCACTGCCCACAGACCCTCATTCCCCACATGCATGTTCCACCCCAGGAGAGTGCACCTTCTTTGTCACATGGACAGTCCTTCGGCTGCCAGTCTCCCTTACCTTGGGTTACAGGAACATACTGGACCGGAAATCTTTGGGTTTTGTAGCAGCTACAGGGTTCCTTCTAGGAACTCTCTCCTTCTTCTGTGCACTCTCTCACCTGGAGGAGTCGCTCACAGGCCAACAAGCCTCACACAGTCCAGTAATGCATGGACACAACCAACCACGGGGAAAACAGACAAAGGCTTCCCAAACTAGTTCAACAGTCACAGGATGATCTCATGGTCGTGTTTTCGGAACAGGGACACCACGCACAGGTTAGCTCAGCTTTTCCCGAACAAACAAGGATTCTTCCACTCAAATTCAGCATAGGCTTCCCGTTCAGGAAATGCGCACATGAGTTTCCTCAGAGACAGACACAGACTCCACAGCTCTGGGCAGGGGTGTACACAGATTCTTCAGAACCATCACCGGCTTTCCCCGCTCTCAGGGAGACAACAAGTATTTTTTTCAGAGGTTGGGTTAATCGTACTTCTCAGAGCCTGTACACGCTCAGGCAGTCGGGTGGAATGGAGAAGGATCCCCCACGCGATTCATTTCGGCGATTATATTTGCATGCACCAGGGTTGACACTTGTCACCCTGGGAACTGCATGCATTCCACAGCGTGCATCCCCTTTGCACGCTCCCTCCTCTGCCAGGAACTTAGGATAAAATAATATGCACATGGATCTTTTTGGAAATAATATTAAAATATTATTCCAGGCCTAAGCCCCCTAGGCTTAGACCCTAGGCTCAACACTCAACCCCTTTTCCCATCTTTCAGCCCCTAATCCCTTGCCCACTCCGTGGACGCTCAGTCCCCCATCACTCATTCATCATGGTCGGTCTGCACCTGGTGGGTGTTTATATTTTATTGATGTGCTGCATACATACAGATACAAAATCCAGGCCCTTGGCATTCAACCCTTAGGCTCTCTGGCCTAATCAAACACATAAGCCTACCAGTTATACAAAATTTTTCTCACCAGCCTATAAAACATAATTACAATTTCTTTTAGACATGTTTTACAATGGGGCTCGGCCTTGGGGACACTACAATCCCCCTCCCCTTATTTTTGCACTGTCCTCAGTGCAACTTTACATAGCATCTGCAAGCTTTTCAAAATTTTCAAAAAGATGCGGGTACTTTGCCCGCATAACATTGCATGCTCCCATGTCACATCCTCAGGACCGTACCAGGTCCACTGGACCTTTACAAGCTCTATAGCTCGATTCCGGAGCTGTTTTCTTTTCCTGTCCAATATACGTATAGGATGCACTTGCAGGACACCTTCTGGTTCTACCTGGATCACAGTCCAATAGATAACATGATTAGTATTAGGTACATATTTCTTAAGCAGTGAAACATGAAACACATTATGTACAGTCATAGATGCAGGTAATGCAAGCATGTATGCAACTGGCCCAATCCTTTCCAGGATCTCAAATGGCCCACAAAATCTTG
>ML796959.1:226485-238912 GCA_009831015.1 Picea engelmannii | reverse complement strand
ATCCTTTCCAGGATCTCAAATGGCCCACAAAATCTTGCTGCCAACTTGGCGCAACTTCCCAATTTCAGGGAACTCTTGTTAGTTTTCACTTTCAGGAAAACATGGTCACCCACTTTGAATTCTCTATGGTTTATGTTACTATCAACGTAACTTTTCTGCCTGTCCTGGGCAACTTTCAAATTCTTCTTGATTTTTATCATTTGCTCTTCCATTTCTTTGAGTAGTTTAGGTCCGACTACTACCCTGTCAGCTGGATTATCCCAGCTCACTGGAGTGTTTCACTTTCTTCCATAAAGTGCTTCAAATGGGCTCATCTTCAGTGATGCATGATACCCATTGTTGTAGGCGAATTCTACCAAATGCAGGTAGTTTTCCCACCTTGATGGTTTATCCATCACATACATTCTCAGCATGTCTTCTATTACTCTATTTACTCTCTCTGTCTGTCCATCAAACTCAGGATGATACGCTGTACTAAAGTTCAGATTTGTTTCGAATCCTTTGAACAATCCTCTCTAGAAATTCGAAGTGAATTTCGGGTCCCTATCAGACACAATTGTCTTAGGAACTCCATGCAAGTGTGCAACTTCTTTTAAAAAAATATCAGCAACATCTGCTTCTCTGTGGGTGGTTTTCAGTGGAATAAAATGGGTAGCTTTAGTAAGCTTGTCCACCACCACCATGATTGAATCATGCTACTTGCTTGTTCTGGGCAATCCTGTGATAAAATCCATTGTTACCACATCCCATTTCCACTCAGGAATAGGTAAAGGTTGCAACAACCCTGTTGGGTGTCTGTTCTCAGCCTTGACCTTCTGGCATTCCATACATCTGGCGATGTATTCAACAATTTCCTTCTTCATACCTGGCCAAAAATAATGGCTTTTGACTGCTGCCACAGTCTTTTGATATCCAGGATGACCAGCATAAACCATGTTATGCATTTCTTTTAGAATTGACAGCTTCAATTCTCAGTCATTAGGTACATACACTCTGTTTTTATACAGATGTAAACCATCAGTTCCCAAGGTATAACCTTTCTCGATCAGTGGTCTTTCATGCTGCTGTAGCTTTGCTACAAGTCTTTTGTACTGCAAATCAGCACTTGCAGCCTCAAGAATTCTATCTTTCAACTCAGTTCTGTACATGCTAATGGCTGTAGCATGTAATTCATGCAATTTTCTGAGTGCATCAGCCACTTTATTGTCTTTCCCTTTGATATGCCTGATATCAAATTCATATTCACACAGAAATTCCAGCCATCTAATTTGCCTGGCATTTAGGGTTGGCTGATCAAATAAATACTTCAGACCATTGTGGTTTGTTCTTAATTCGAATTTCTTACCCATGAGGCAATGTCTCCATTTACTCAATGCATGGACAACTGCTGCCAGCTCTAAATCATCAGTGGCATAATTCTTTTCATGCTCTTTCAGCTTTCAGGATTCATAACAAATTACAGATCCCTCTTGGCTGAGAACTCCTCCCATCCCTTCCTTACACGCATCCATGCAAACTACGTAATCCTTACTTGGATCAACAATCTTTAGGATTGGAGCACTAGTGAGCAGTTGCTTCAATTGCTGGAAGATTCTCTCACATTGTTCAGTCCACTGGAACTTCTTCTCCTCCCTTTGCAAGGAAGTGATAGCATGAGCTATCCTTGAAAATCCGGCTATGAACCTCCTATAATAACCTGCCAGACCCATAAAGGATCTAAGTTTTGTCACATTTCTTGGCGCTGGCCACTCTTGAATGGCCTTTACCTTCTTAGGATCCACAGCGATCCCCTCTTCAGAAATAATGTGTCCCAGATAATGGATCTGCCTTTGGTAAAATGAGCACTTGCTCATTTTTGCGTAGAGCTGGTGTTCTCTCAACACCTGCAACACCCTTCTAAGATGTTGTTCGTGTTCTTCCTCTGTCTTGGAATACACCAAGATATCGTCCAAGAAGACTATGATGAACTTGTCCAAATAATTTCTGAACACTCCATTCATTAGGCACATAAAGACAGCAGGTGCGTTGGACAGTCCAAACGGCACCACTGTAAACTCATAATGACCGTACCTTGTTCTGAAGGTAGTCTTGCTGTTGTCTTCATCTTTTATCCTCACTTGATGATATCCAGATCGAAGATCTATTTTCTAAAATACTTTCGCATCCTTCATCTGATCAAAAAGATCATCAATCCTTGGCAAGGGATATTTGTTCTTGACAGTGACTTTATTCAACTGTCGAAAGTCAATGCACAGCCTCAACGTTCCATCTTTCTTCTTCACAAATAGGACCGGGGCTCCCCACAGTGACACGCTGGAACGAATGTACCCTTTCTTTAGTAGCTCTTCAAGCTGCAGTTGCAACTCTTTCAGCTCTGGTGTGCTCATTCTATAAGGAGCCTTCGAAATTGGAGTTGCTCCAGGCATTGGATTTATAGAGAAATCAATGTCCCTCTTCGGAGGTAGTCCAGGCACCTCCTGAAACACGTCCTCAAACTCTTTGAGCACCCTATGGTCTTCCAGATTAGAGACCACATCTTGGAATGCTTCTTCCACCCGGGCTGCAAATAATTGACAGCCTTTCCGGTAACATTTCTTTAGCTGCATAGCTGAGATTTCCCTCACAGCCACGGCTCTGGGAATTCCTTGGACTGTTAACTGATTTCCCTCTTCGTTCAAACATGTAAATATCTTGTTTCGGCAATCCAGAAGGGCATGGTGCTGGTCCAACTTGTCCATCCCAATTAAGCAATCATATGAGCCTAAAGGCAGAATGTTCAATTCAGCCTTAGTGCTCATTCCTTTCATGTCCACTGAACACGACTTAACCAATTCAGTGACCTTCCTCTTGGTCCCTATGGCTAACTGTACTAACCAAGACTTCTCATGTTTGCTCTTCGTTAGATGCAAACTTTCCACCACTTTAGGATCTACATAACTATGGCTAGCCCCTGAATCAATTAAAATAACAAGTGGTCAGTTGTTGATCATACCTTCCACTTCAATCATGTGTGATTGAAATTTTGCTTGCTTGTTGTCCAGGGCTGCGTAGATCCTCGGCATTTTTCTGCCCATATCCTCCACTGTTTCAGCTTGCTGAACAGTATGGACAGTTCTTGCTTTGTCTTTCCTATGGGGGCAGTCTCTGTATCGATGATTCCCTTTACAGCCCCAACACTCCATGGGTGGAGGCCTTGGCATCTGCTCACTCCTTCAACTTTCCTGGGCTCTTTAAAAGATGACTTTCCCCAAGGACTGTTTCTGAAAAAGGAAGGCTTACTTCCCTTCTGCCTCTGTTCTTTCTTAAACCTCTTATGGTCATCCAAAGCCTTCCGAAAGGTAGTCTTTTCTATTTGCTATTCGTATAAGCATTTTTCCCTTCTTATGGTTTCTTCCATGGTATTAGGATCATCATATTGAATCTTGTCACCAATGGAAGGTGGCAGTCCACTCAGGTACCTCTGAATTTTAACAGCTTCGTCCTTGATGAATGGAACATACTTCAGTAGTTCTAGAAAACTTCATTCGTACTCATCAATGGTCATATTGCCCAATTTAAGTTCGAAGAACTCCTTCATATTTCTGTCATAGTATCTTTTAGTCAGATATTTCTTCTCGAAATATCTCTTAAATTCCTTCCACGTGACCTCTTTCTCTCTGATGTGTTTCACCTGCACAAACTGATCCTACCACATGGACGCTTTTCCTTTTAGCTGGTACATTGCAATTCTTCCTTCTGCATGGGAAAAATAATTCTGCAGTTGGAAGTATTTCTTCATGCCCAACAACCAAGTTTCAGCATCTTCCTCCCTCTTATGCTCTCCATCAAATGTTGGAGGTTTAATTTTATTCATCTCTCCTTTCAATTCCTCCCTTCCATATTTTTGATGTTTTCTGGTAGATGATGGGCTTGAACCACTGTGTGTCTTACTGTCATAACGTCTTTGGGAGAGAATAAGATGTCGGCTACCACTCCTTGACCTACTTCTTCTCCCATGGTATTTGCGACTCTCTGTCATACCTGACTCTCTTTCCTTCTCAAGTTTCTTCTCTATTCTTTCCAAACTCTGCAAGAATTTTAAGTTTAATTTCCCTTGCCGATCCTTGACTTTCATGAGCTTTCGGCTATCAGCTTGACTCTCCTTGGCCTCTCTTTGCAATCCTTCAAGGATTTTCATTATATGTCCTTCCTTATCCATCTCCTTTCCATGCCCATTAGAGTTCAATCCTTCGACTCCCAGGTTAACATCCTTTCCTTCCTGTTCGTCTTCTATTTCAGGGGTAAACTGCACTTTTCCCCACTCCATACTCGACGTTGATTAACTGGGGTTCTGGCCTTCATTGAACTCTTCACACGCACTGTGCAATTCAATTCAAAATTGTCAGGCCATTAAACCTTCACGAGCAACCACAATATTATAAGCCAGTTCGAGTAAAATAAAAGACATTTCTTAAAAATAAGTTTTTCGAGCTCTCAATAGGCTCTGCAATTTTCTGTGTTTCGAAACTTCAGTTTCTCAGTACTTCGGGTTTCGGAACCTCAGATATATCAACTTGGAATATCAACTTGGAATTTCTTAAAATAAAGATCTTGTGCCTTCTGCATCACACCACCTAACATACGAATATCTTATTCCATCTACTCCAACAGTTCGGATCTTTTCGTCACCAGATTCGACACTTCCACTTTGTCATGTTTGATGGAGCCTTTATTGCCTAATTCTGGACATAAAGTCTTAGCCAATGTATCCAGACTACTTGGGAGAAGATTTAATGAATCCCGTAGACGTCACACAACTTTATTTCCCTGAGACACTACTAACTCGTAAAGCCTATTGTTCCTCATAAAAGATTTGATGGAGTACTTATCCCCATGTTTAGCATAATGTTTCATTAATATGATACCATCGAAGTGGGAGAAGTTATGGAAGTAAACCGTTTTAATATTAGCTTCACCCATAGCCCATGCTAAACTCTCTAGCACGTGGTGCTCTTTTAGGTGTCTGCGGGGTCATCTTTTCGACTGAAGCTTCGAGTATCGGGGTTTCAGGATTCCCAACGGCATGAGTTCCTACTCTCATGAACTCCCGATCTCCAATTTGCTGATGGGCCCTTTTTGCTTTAGCCCTTTGCGGTTAAGCCAAGGTCCATGTGACCACAGTCTTATAAGATCGCAGCCTTATACCCTTATCGGGGTTTCGGGGTTCGGGGTTTCATAATGCATGAACCTCTTGTCCCCACGATTCTCGATGACCTGAATCCCAATTTCCGATGGATTACTTTTCTATCGGGACTTTTCCCGATGGCGTCGATGGTTGCCATGTGTCTCCTATCTGATGGGTGGTCCCAATTTCTCTGGGTTTGCCGATGCACCTTCGCCACTTGTTTCTCCCTATTGGTGGCTATGGCCCGCACTCCTTTGACAATCGAGAAATCGCGTTTCGCGATATCGAAACTTCAACTTCACTTATTCCTGGAACTTACGAAGTTCCGAACCCCAATGTGGGGTGACACCTGTCCTCCACTACAATGCCATAACAGTGGGGCCGTCACGTTTCGGAGTTTCGTGACTTCTCTGGCACTAATTCTCTCGTCACCGAGAACCCCGATGTATCGATTCCCGATGCACGTGAGAACTCATTTCTCCACATCACCACTTTCTCGTCACTATATCGGACATCGTGAGATCGCGATTCCTGTGACCATGAATTCTTCCCTCCTGGAATCCCCGATGGGTTAAATCCTGACTCTTGTCCTAATGTTTGACGCGTGTCCTATTGATACCAACGACTGAGATACTCCGTCGGAGTTTCGAGACTTAAAAGGTCTCAGCTCTCTCGACCTGTAAAATCCCGATGCCTCCAATATCCTAATGACTCCTCAGAATATTGACGCGTGTCCTGCCGAGATCAATGGCTAGGATCCTTTCTCGAGACTTCGAGAACCACAAGGTCTTGATTCTCTGGCTTAATAAAACCCCGATGACTCTAATATCCCGATGACTCTCTGGGACTTCTCCTCTACCCATGAGGACTTAAACCTTGTGCAACTTCTGTCAACTCGGACGGTTGACGGGTAATCCCACAGTGATCCTACGACTCAAGATCCTCCCGAGTTTAAACTCGTCAAGTATCTCCTTGATGCTTCGGAGAAAACCAGGGTCCAAAATTGGTCCTCCTGACTCAATTTCACCTCACATTCTTAGTCCAAAGACTGCTCCACTGGCCCATCTAGGCTCAGTGTCAAAACCTCGCTCTAATACCAATTTGTAGTGTACCTTTTTACTAGACCAAGGCTTATAATGCACAATATAACAATCGGTATACACTTACATTTGATTTATGTTACACATACAGTCCATTATATACACCACATGCAGTTAAACAAGTAAACAGACTCAACACAGAGTATTCATATGATTTACTACCATAATCAGTAAGCAATTAACTTTTCATATAAATTCATATACACAGCGAAAAACATGATACATAAACAGCTCAGTCATGCAAAACATGATCAAAGCATAATTCAAATACTTATCTTTTAACAGCTGTAGAAATCACCGACCAAATGCAGGCCTTCCATGAACCTCCCAGCCGTAGACCGTACTTTTCCTCAACTCAGCAGTGGGTCACCCCCAAGCTGGGACTGAGCTCCACCCCAGGGCAAGGAATCCAAACTCAGGCTGAGGTTACAGGAAAAACAATCACTCACCACCACCAGGAAGGAATTTTCTCCCAGGAATCTCCCACACTCACTGCCCACAGACCCTCATTCCCCACATGCTTGTTCCACCCCAGGAGAGTGCACCTTCTCTGTCACCTGGATAGTCCTTCGGCTGCCAGTCTCCCTTACCTTGGGTTACAGGAACAGACCGGACCGGAAGTCTCTGGGTTCTGTAGCAGCTACAGGGTTCCTTCCAGGAGCTCTCTCCTTCTTCTGCGCACTCTCTCACCTGGAGGAGTCTCTCACAGGCCAACAAGCCTCATGCAGTCCAGTACTGCATGGACACAACCAACCACGGGGAAAACATACAAAGGCTTCCCAAACCAGTTCAGAAGTCACAGGATGATCTCATGGTCGTGTTTTCGGAACATGGACACCACACACAGGTTAGCTAATCTTTTCCCGAACAAACAAGGATTCTTCCACTCAAATTCAGCACAGGCTTCCCGTTCAGGAAATGCGCACATGGTTTTCCTCAGAGACAGATACAGACTCCACAGCTCTGGGCAGGGGTGTACGCAGATTCTTCAGAACCATCATCGGCTTTCCCCGCTCTCAAGGATGCACCAGGTATTCTTTTCAGAGGTCGGGTTAATCGTACTGCTCAGAGCCTGTACACGCTCAGGCAGTCGGGTGGAATGGAGAAGGATCCCCCACGCAGTTCATTTTGGCGATTATATTTGCATGCACTAGGGTTGACACTTGTCACCCTGGGAACTGCATGCATTCCACAACGTGCATCCCCTTTGCATGCTCCCTCCCCTGCCAGGAACTTAGGATAAAATAGTATGCACATGGCTCTTTTTGGAAATAATATTAAAATATTATTCCAAGCCTAAGCCCCCTAGGCTTAGCCCCTAGGCTCAACACTCAGCCCCTTTTCCCACCTTTCAGCCCCTAATCCCTTGCCCACTCCATGGACACTCAGTCCCCCATCACTCATTCATCGTGGTCGGTCTGCACTTGGCGGGTGTTTATATTTTATTGATGTGCTGCATACATACAGTTACAAAATCCAGGCCCTTGGCCTTCAACCCTTAGGATCTCTGGCCTAATCAAACACATAAGCCTACTAGTTATACAAAATTTGGCTCACCAGCCTATAAAACATAATTACAATTTCTTTTAAGACATGTTTTACAATGGGGCTCGGCCTTGGGGACACTACAACTTGGAAGAAAAATAACACACTCATTCTTGAGGACAAGGCTCCAGGTTCCAGGTTTGATTAATTAAGTTGATAAGATTCAAATTTTCACATGACAAGTTGATAACTACCCCTTTACAAGTAAACACTATAATTGAGGTAACAATCTTTGAAAAGTATTATACTTGGTAGCATGTGAGCATATTGAGATAAATGCTTAATGTAATCATTTACCAGATACAACTAACATCTCCTCTAGGAGAAACTTCTTGTGTTGGTTCCAGGTTACCATGGATGAATGTTTGACCACAACACTAGAAGAGTGTTGATCTCATTTCGTATTGTATTTCTTACTTTTGATCTTTATTTAAGACATGTCACAAGTGATATCTCTAAAAGAGCTACTATGATGATTATTCATGCTATCGTTTTATTTACTATTATCAAAAGAGTATTATTCTTGCTTGTTGTTTTGTTGACCTTGTTTCAGGTCACAGGTGATAACCCTAAGGAATCTATAGTGAAGCTTGCAGGAGGAAACATATTAAATGAGACATGAAGCAGACTATGTACATAACCATATACATTCATGTACCAAAGAAGATGAAGAAGAAGCTATCTTTTGAGATCCATAGTATCTCATATGGAGATTGATTGTAAGGATTCAAAGGCTCCAAACATGACCGAACATTATAACAAGAACTCACAATAGACTTTTTCAAACGATAATGAAGCCACCTTGACAGGAAGCAAAATTCACTTGAATCTTTTCACATTTAGACTTGTTATTCAACACCAAGTATACCCCATAAGATATGATCAAGTCCTTGTAGACTCAGAAAAAATCAAGAGTAAGCCTGATCTCAGAAAGGATTAGATGAAGAGACAACTTCCAGGATTGGGAGACATATGCCATGAAAAGACCATATCGTAGCTTCATAAACTTCTAGGAGATATGAAATCTCCTGGGAAGATTCCCTTGTTTCAATGACAAAGAAGGAAGCTAGTCAGAAAGACTAGGATCTGTATTTCTCTGTGAGACTAGAAGATAAGTCAGTGTTGAATTCCAAGATTGATCTAACAGATCAAGCATGGTGCAGATGTACAAATCCTTATGTGTGTCCATAGGATTCTCCCAGCAAGAAGAAGAAGACTATGATGAGACACTTACTCCAGTAATTGAAGAAATGGTTCCAGTATTCATGAAGACAACTAGAACAACCATGATTCATATATAGTATGAGATGCAGGGGGAGAAATCCCCATATTTACAATTTGAGTGGAAATTGGTATAGTACATTAGTTAGGTCATGGAGACATGACTACGATAAAAGATAGAGTTGCCTCCATGAAAGAAGAAGAGATACCTTCAGTATTAGTTATTGAGCCACTCTTAGTTTTATATGAAGTTGTCTTTGTGATAGAATATAGGATTTACTCATAGATTTCAGCAGCCACAATGAGAATGAAGCAAGTCATTCTCAACTTCAGATCAGCTACAAGTGTAGAGTCCCAGTTCCAGAAAGAGGAGAGGACATACTCTCAGGTAGTGAGACAGATAGAAAGCACATAGAGCTAGCAAATGAATGTGTAGATTGAGTTGCACAGTGAGACAGATAGAAAAAACATAGAGCTAGCACATGATTGTCCAGATTAAGTTGAAAAAATGTGTGCCATCCCCTTTTTTCCATCCTCTTGGTCATATGAATGGCCATGTGGCCAACGCCTAGGATAAACAGCTAGGCTCGCTCCCAAGGTCCTCGGTCCTGGTCATATGGAAGGTGCAAGAATCCTACGCCTTGGTCGGTAGGCCTACCGACCGGGTGCTAACCCCAAAACCTGCGCTAAATCCAACTTATATATATTTTTTTCCACATGGTTTAACAAGCAACAACGTATCTCGACTGGTTAGCACATGGTGGTTAGTCCATTGGTTAGTGCAGAGGTCATGTGTTTGCATCCACCGGAGGTGCAACACAATTTTTGACCAGGCCTTATTGGCCTCATCCAGGGTGCCACATGGCACCCTGTGATTGGGCCACATGTCACCCTTTGATTTCCACTCTACAGTCCAGTCACCTGCACAGTCACCCTACCAAATCACTTGCACAATCAACTTGTCGTATGCCATGTCACTGCTCTGTTAGCCTACACAATCAACTTATCTTCCACGTGTCATGCCCGAAGTATGCCACATGTCGCCACATCACTACCATGCATCCTTCTGTAATTCCATGTGTCTTTCTTTCACTAGCCCATGTCACATCCGTATCGCCACGTGTCACTTTCATACAATGCCACGTGTCGAATCCGTACCATGCCAACTCATCCCTAAAAACGCCAAAAATGTCTAACACATGTCACGCTCTGGTGATGCCATGTTAGCATGATGATGTCATCATGATTTCATGTTGACGTCATCTTCCATGTCACGATGATGTACTGCTAACATCAACAGTACAAATTGTTGATTGTTGACTTTGAATTTTTTTTTCCTGTTTGGGAAAAATTTCAGATCGTGATAACTTCGCCATACAATGTCCATTTAAAAAAAAAACATACTTCCAGAATCAAAATGACGAGCCCTATGCGATGGCATTGTTTTCATCCAAATCCGAGAAATTTATAATTTTGGCCTTCCTGGATCCATTTTGGATCAAGAAGGGACTTTATACAGGTTGCAGGGAAAGCCTTTTCAGGATTTGGTACATGACAATGATAACATATGTGAGTTGTGGCATAACATGTTAAGACACCTACATTACTGAGCATTTCCAATTCTGAGGGGGATTGTTACAGGTCTTCTAGAGTTCAGGATTGTGCAACAGACAGTGTGTAGAGGGTGTGCACTTATAAAGAATGCCAAGGCTACTTTTTCGAGCAGCGAGAGTAGGTCCAAAGGGATATTGGATCTTATTGACTTAGATGTGAGTGGGTTGATGTCAACAACATCATTACGGGGATCGTCATACTATGCAACATTTATTATTGATTTTTCTAGGAAAACCTAAATCTTATTTATGAATACCAAGGATGAGGTCTTCAGTCAGTTTTAGGAGATTAGGGATGAAGTAGAGAACTATATAGGTAATAATACCAAGGTCTTGTTGTCATATAATGGGGGAGAATACACCTCCAATGTGTTATCAACCCATAAATTATGGGAATCAATTGATGACTTGGATATTATCTGTATCTGGTGATTTGGTGGACAAATGATATTACATCCTTCAAATAATTTGTGAAAGAAAGAAAAAGAAAAAAGAAAGAAAAAGAAAATAAGGCTAAAAGAATTGAAACAAAGGCCCCATGCAATAATAGCAACTTGGTCATACCTTCCAAGCATGACCAAGTTCTTTTAAACTGTCAATGTTGATAGGTTAGTGAATGCATCTGATCACACTGTCTAATCTTGGTCAGATATCCCCTAGGTTAGAGTTAGTGAATACATCTGATCAGACCATCTAATCCTGATCAGATAGCCCCTAGAAAGAATAAAATCTTAACCCAACTGCTTAATCTGGGTTAATTGCCTTGTGACAGTAGGTTAGGATGTAGATTAATTGCTTTGCTTGCCTTGCCAAAATAAAGCCAGATCGATAAAGATGTTACCCTGTGACTCCAATGCCTAAGTGTAATTGAATTGATGCCCCCTTGGTGGTGTATATGAGAAAAATCAAATGAAAACCCATGTGAATGTCCTTATCCTAAGTTTTCCTACATGTGACATTTTCCGCCCCCTACCTATGTCTCATTCACCTTTCAATGGTCCAGATCGCAATGGTTATATCAACGGTCCACATTTGATTCTGGACCCCCCTTAGTGTTCTGCTTTTAACCAAAGGGGGGGGGTCCGGAATCGATGGTAATGCTTGCACAGATCTAGACGGTCCTGAAAGGGGTGCGCGAATCCACGGCCCATATGGGATTCCGTACCCCCCCGCCCATTCTGCCTTTAACAGAGGGGGGGGTGTCCGGAATCGATTATAAATCGGGCATAGATATGGACGGCTCTTAATCCAGCGCTCAAATCGGCAGTCCACATTGGATTCCGGACCCCCCCCCTCCATTTTGCTTTTAATGGAGGGGGGGGGTCCGGAATTGATATTAAGGAGCGCATAGATCTGGACGGCCATCATACAAGCGCGCAGATCGATGGTTCTTAACACATTCCGGACCCCCTTTGGTGTTCTGTCTTTAATCAAAGGGGGGGTTCCAGAATGAATATTCCTTCCGGCGGGCCCCTTGTTACACATGGCACGTTTCTATTGGTCCAAAGGTCAAATCCCCCGCCTGCTACCTGACATCCCCTCACCCCGGAACGTCATCCTCCACTATCCCAACTTGCCCCCGAGTCGAAGTCCCATCCCGTTACTACTGTCAGTCCACGGTGTCAGCGCCATAACACCCTCCACTCATGAACAACCCCTTTGGCGACTTTACCCCCAATCCCAAACCTCCACGTCAGTCGTCCGTATACTTTGGTCACCATCACCTGCCATATCACCCCAAGTGGCCCATTGTCCATTAATAACTGGATTATATGCCCGTTGTC
>ML796959.1:184675-204600 GCA_009831015.1 Picea engelmannii | reverse complement strand
ACTTACACCACAATTTAAGCACGTGAAGTGAAAAATATATCCTCAAAAATGATGATTTGCACTTTCGCCAATTAATTTCCGTTGGATGATGATTTGCGCTTTCTTCAACTAAATTTCGTTGGGATGCTTGGAAATCTTTACATTAATACTCTCAAAGTGATATCCATGTATTCATGCTTATATATACCTATATTATAAACTCTTTGTTATTATGAGTTTTAACTAACTTCCTCTATTTCATAATAAATGCATTTTCTTATATTTTTTTTATCTCATTTTAAATTTCATTAATTTTACTTAGAAATAAATAAGATTAGTTGCGTACTTCTATAAACTTTAAACTGGATAATGGTTTCAACCATCTAAACCGAATATCATCATATATTGTATTCCGCGTTGCTTTGCCTTTAATGGACTCCAGGTGCTGAGAGCAATCGGTTCGATTTCATTAGTCTTATTTTCAAGTTTGGTATCAGAGCGAGAGTGAGGAGCCAATCGCTGCTGCTGTCGAAGAGAAAGCGCTGCTCTTCAGTGAGGAAGCGCTTGAGTTCTGCAAATTTTCAGAACGAAATTCCTTCCCGGACCTTCTGGAAGATCGGATCGCGCCTGTGTAGAGGAGAGCTGCTCGCTCAGGATCGACATGGAGAGGCTGCGCGACCTGCGACCGTGGAGAGGCTGCGTGACCTGCGATCGTGGTGCGCCCAGATCAGACAATCTGAAGTTCGCCCATTTGTAACCTCCCACGGTAAATCGAGAAGGAGGAGGATCGTCCGGGGGTTGATTCTCCACGGGCTGTTGTTGATATAGTTGATCGCTGTTCGTGGATTAGATCACTGGGATCGCTGGGATATCCAACAGAAAAAATTCCGGAAATGCTGGTTGAGAATGCATCTGAAACTTCCATGGTGATCTCTAATTATTTGGATATCGCAATCCAAAGACTGTATTGGTAAATTACTGCTAATTTCCCTCCGTAAATTACTACTAAGTTCTATCCAGATGTTACACTCGTAATTGTCAACAAATGAATAGCTGCAGAAGCCATGAAAAAATACTAGATGAGATATACTGCAAATGAAAGCATCGACATTAATTCATTGGATGTACTTGCAAACTTGCGTTGACAATTTCAGATAACTTGCACTAACGACCACTAATGTCTCTGTTAAAGCAATTAAGTTTTCTCAGTTTTATTTTTCCTTCTCTTGGAAAAGTTAGGGTCGATCCAAGTATTTTGAACTAAATTTGCGCTATTTTGAGTCAAACGTGAGCAAATTACAGGCGAAACGACTTTGCTCTTCTTTATAACAAAGATCTAGCGGAGTTTGAGTAATTTGTGGAAGAGAATACTGAAAATTTGACGGAATTTGATCACATTTAAGCAGAGTTCCTGCAAATCTGGCCTACAAAGTGATAAATCATACTCTGAAACCTTTCTGGTATTTTTAATAAAAGTTTCTGGTATTTTTGTCTTGAAATTGTCTGCATTTTGTCCTCCGCGCAAGTTTTTGTGAATTTCTAGTAAATAATTCGGTTTTCCGCGGGGCATTTATAGAATTTCTTCTTATCACAGTAAAAGAGGCATATTCTGGAACCTCTAGCAAATGTCTTCAAACAAAATTTGCTTGTTAGCCGGTTAACCGTGTAAAGAATCTGCATTTTATCCCCGAAGAATCTGCTTAGGGAATTTGCTTCTTGAAGAAGATTCGAGGAGTTGTAGGCTGAAGATAATCGCCTATCCGCGCAGAGGAAGAGAATTCTGTGTGAAGGAAAGTCACCAGAAAAGGCACTGTTACAAGGCACAATTGTTGAAGGATGAGTAATGCGTCCCTCTACCTGGCCAGAAATTTTGAAGAAATTTGTCTGAGAATATATTGTTGTAACTTGTTTAAAACTTGCAAAATGAAGCACTATTGACATGAGCCTCTGCGCCGAGGAGAGACGTGATCGACGTGATTGCTTGATCCAGAATTGGATCCATGAGCTTGATAGGGCTCAGAAAGGCCTAAAAATCAATGTTCTCATAAATGACTTCAAAACAGATGTGTGCGCAGGCTTCATTAATAGAAACCCAACGCAACTTGAACAGGCTCAAACAGACGTCATATGCTCAAGTTATGACGATCTGTTCGTTTTGTCAAACATGCAAAACAAAATGCTGACTGTACAGTCCGTACAATGCCACGTGACAACTGACTATACAGGCTGTACAAATGACATGGAAAAACACATTCAGCGCTGACGTGACAACTTATGGAGGTGACATGTGCCAGGGTGACTGGGCATACAGACATTGACGTGGACAGGTGCAAGGGACTAATCAGGGAGTGACACATGTCACCCTTGAAGTGGTGACACATGGCATGATTGTACGGCAACACATGGCATGTCCGTACGGATGATGTGGCATGTCCATACAATTCGTACGACACGCGGCGTCTACGTGGCAGGTATAGGTGGTAATTATGTGGGCCAATGGACGTTTGACATGTGGCATTGTTCCGATAAATGGTGTGGTGCCATGTGGCCCAGACATGGGTTGGTACATGGCACCTAGGTATTTGTTGGCTCATTATTTCAAAATTGTGGACTCCGTGAGGGTTGAACAGGTGACCTCGACGAGGGCGAATGGTTTGGTAGGGTTGGGCTAGCCAACCCGCCCGCATTTGTATGTTGATAACTATAGCCCTAAACTTATATTTAAGTTTACATGAAATCGACGGAAAAGGGCTCGAGCCTAGCCCCAACCCTCAACGTAAACTCTACCATAGGATTAGGCACATGTGTCCCGAACCTTATACATAGGTGAGTGCGGGAGTTTTGGCCATGGTTTTTGGGCACACTCAGCATATGACCTCGACCTTCGGTAGAGCACGCAGTTGTGATGTCTATCCTACAACCCACGGTTCCTTTCATTGCAGGGGGTTATAACCATATACCCAGGATTAGGTATTTAGCGCAGGAGTTTGGGTGGTTAGCCCCGGTCGTTCGGGCTAGCCCACCTACCAGGGGGCATAACCATTGGCCTATATATCGGGGCTCAAAACTTGATAGCGCATGGAGCATTGGGTCTGGCCACATGGCCTAGCAAACGGCTAGGTGCCAAACAAACAGGGAGCTAGCACGCTAAGAGTATAGCGCTTGGCCACGTGCAGGTAACCCATGTGACCAAGGGCGTGCGAGAAAAGGGGGTTGCGCCCATATTTTTGGAATAAAGTGGGTTTTGCACTTTATATTAGTGATTTTAATGGATTTTTATGCAGATTTGAGAGATTTTGGCCATTATTGGGAGATATTGAGACCTTTTTTAGGCCAGATCTTGGGAGGAAGTTGGGATATGGTTACCAACTTCAGGCCTATATAAACCAGGCCTTCTTGAGGCTACAGAGAGAGGTTTAGAACAAGTTTATGCTGCCAGATTGTTGAGCCAAAACCATTGTTATGCATGGAAACTATTGAGGAGCGCACCTTTGCGGGCCATTTCTGGGAGCCTCATTCATCCGATTTGGGTGCCGTCAGTTTTTATTGGTTCATGAGATTTGGTAGAACACGACCAACTCATTGTTGTAACCTTTTGGCACTATCATGATGTACTTGTAAAGCTTTGAACATAAGTAAGAAAAGCCCACTGAGACAAGGCCCAGAGACGTAGGCGAGATTGCCGAACTCCGTTATCACAATGGTGTTATGGTTTGTTGTTGTTTTATGTTTCATTTTAGTTATATACATGTTTATATGGTTGTCACATTTCTTATATACTTCTTCCTCTTTATTGAAGCTTCCTAATTGGTTGATCAACACATGCTTAATAACTCAACCATAGTCATGTAAAAGATATTTTCGGATCAAGTGGTATCAGATCTAGTTGACGTTTGGAATTTGAGTTTGTATGTTAACCAGGGAAGATTTCATCTCAAGGGAGAAAATGGCATCTATAGGAGGACTTTCTCAAGATGAGAAGGAATTCAAAATTCGGTGTTTGCCATGTCCGAGATGGTGAAAGTGTTGTATGAAGACTACCTGGAACAAAAGAGATCGGTTCAAGGGAAAGATTCAAAGAACAACAAAGGAAAAGAAGGATTGAAGGAAGTGCCTTGCACATCTGTTTCAGAAAACAACTCTGAGGCATGCAGTGAAGGTCATTCATCAAGTTCTCCTTATTTCCGTCAAGATGATTTTGGTGCATTCGAAAAACATACAAGAGGTATAGGTTTGAGATTGCTAACCAAGATGGGTTATGAAGGAAAGGGCCTTGGAATTTAAGGTCAAGGTATCGTTAATCCCATCGAGGTTGTAGAAAGGCTTCGATACTTAGGATTGGGATATGGAGAAGTGGAGCTTGGAGTATCCTCCAAGATGGGTTCCAAAACTTCAGAAGTAAGTAATGCTTCAAATGGCCACCCTAAGTCATTGTGGGAGCACTTCACAAAAGGTGGTGGCATATCACTCCATGATTATGATAGTGAATGCAAGACAAATCCAAAGCCAAGTGAAGATCAGGAAGGAAGGTATAATGGTCATGTTTTTACCAATTCTCCTTTTGATTATAATAAGCATAATCAAGTAATCTAGAACTTGTGGAATCTTTATCCATGTACTTATTATCATTCACCCAAGCATTGTGTTGCAAAGTGTTGGAAGAGAAAAACATTGTATAGGAAATCTATGTCAACCAGGAAGGAAACATGACATAAAAAATCAACTCCACAACGAAAGAAAGAGAAGGGTAAACAAGTCTGAATGCCAAAAACTTACTGCACTTTTTGCAACAGGAGTGGACATCAAAAGGCTAGTTGTTGGAACCTTAATCTGGAGCTTCATCCAAAGAAGGAAAAAAGGATTGCGCAGGTACTCATGAAGGAAGAAGGATTACCAATGAGGAAAGAGGAACACCGTGAAGGAAAGAAACCACCCACTTGGTTTTTCCAGAAGTGGATGTCACAACTTCATTGTATTTTTCTTCCATTAATGTAATCACACATGTTGAAATGATGACCTATTATAACATCATTTTTGTACAACATCATGTTTTGTTTTTGTCCATATGAGTATGTAATCAGTAAGATCCATTTTGTAACCTTTTGGGGACCAAAAGGTCCTTTAGTGGGGAGGTGTGATCCAGAAGCTTGATAGGGCTCAGAAAGGCCTAAAAAGAATTGTTCTCAGAATGGATTCAAAACGTATGTGTGTGTAGGCATCGTCTATACGAACCCAACACAACTTGAATAGGTTCAAACACACGTCGTATGCTCAAGTTACAACGACCTGTTTGTTTTGCCAAACAGGCAAAAAAAAATGTTGACTGTACATGTTGACGCTTGACCAAGTTTTGGGGATTCTTGGTCATGTTTGACTTAGTTTTGGGACTTCGACAGGTTGTCGAAGGCGGAGCGCAAGACAAAGTGGAGATTGCGGGATCTCGGTCCCTTTTAGGGCCCTTTTTGGGCCCTTTTTGGGATTTGGGATTATGTAACGGGTATGGGAATGTCGGCCCATGGGTTCACCCATGCTTAGGCCTATTTTGTATGTATAAATAGATGCTAAGGCAATGTAGTGAGAACAACAAATGGCTGAGCGCTAGAGTTGGATCTGTGTGATCAGGAGTTGTAAGTGCTTTGTGCATACTGTGTGAGACTTGCAGAGCTAAGTGCAAGTCATTGTAAGAGGTTGTGGAAGGCTGTGTGCTTAGATCTACTCGGGGAAGGAGGATCTAGCGAGCTACACAGATCTCCTGTCCTCTGCGGAGTAGGGTTTTTGAGGCTCTGTGCATGTAACCTATTAAAGAAGCTAATAAAGAAGACAAAGAGTTGGTGGACGTAGCCCTAGGGTGGGGGTGAACCACACACATGTTGTGTTGCTCTGCTTTGTGCAATGTGTTGATGTGTTTATATGTTAATGTGCTTAGTTCTTTAATATAGATGAATGATCTATCGATGCTTAGTGCTTAATCATATGGATGGATGTTAGATCTGACTTATATACATATGCTTAGTGCTTGAATCTGTTAAGATATGATCTGTTTCGTCATGCTAAGTGTTGTTAGATGATAGATCTGGATGAAGATTGCGATGCTCTATTAGGGTTTAACTGCGATGTCACTAAGAATTGAATATTGATAAATATAACTATTGAGTGCTTTGTTAAGTGATTAGAATCACATATCTGTGTCCCAGCTAAGGTTGCAGACACTAGAGCCCTACAACCACTGCTACCTCTACCTTGGGTGAGACTTCATCTGCTTCACAGGTGTTGCTGAAAGGGCCAGTAGTTAGGGTTTTGTTGGTGCGTTGTTGTAGCATTGAACTCTGGGTCTTCCCCTGTGCCAACAAATGGTTTCATTGTCGGGACTTGAAACTGTGATTGTTGGGAACTGAGGAAAAAAAAGCTTTGTGAAAAGAGCTGACCTGAAACTATGATTGCTAGGAACTAAGGAAAAGAAGCTTTGTGCAAAGTCCTGACCTGAAACTGTGATTGCTGGGAACTGAGGAAAAAGAAGCTTTGTGCAAAGATTTGACTTGAAATTGTGAAAGCTCTGTGCATAGATCTTTCGTTCTAGTGCGTAGTATTCTACTTGATTTGTGAAGCTTCGTGCTAAAGAAAGAAGTCTGATCTGAAGAAAAGAGGTAAGATATGAACGCTTTGTGCTCTGATAAAGGTAAGAATAGTGAAAAGTTTAAAGATCTAGAAGTTTTGTGCTCTGCTGAAGATAAGATTAGTGAAAATTTTTGTTTCTAAAGTATGGATCTAGGTATGTTTGATAAGATTTATCCTAGCTTGAAAACTAGGGCACTGATAGAAGAAAGAAGATTTGATATGAGTAAATCTGATAAGAATAGTGAAATATATGTTATACCTATGCATAGAAAGAATGTTTGGACTAACAAATGGATGCAGGATCCTAGAAAGAATTTTTTGCAAGTAAGCTACCATGATCCTATTGCGCAGTATAGGAAAGGTTGGGGATCATTTAAAAGAAGGAGATGATTAACCCTTTGTTACAGTTGCAGAAGACCGGGACATCTGGCTAAGAAATTCCCTAGTAGAAGACCTAGTTGCCTCTATTGCAAAGCTCTGGACCATGAAGTATTGGATTGCCCTAGAATGATTGCTAAGGTTGAAATGATGAATATGAACCAAGAAAACCCTAAGGCAAATCTAGAAATTGAGATTATGACAGAACCCGAGAAAGAATCAGATAAAGTATTACTACAGATGAAAGAAACCCTGAATGACCACCGACATATCATCTTATCAGAGATCTTCAAAGAAAAAGAATTCATTGAAGCAAGAATAGGAGACTTCGACATTGACTGTGTTCTGGATGAAGAAACACAGGTGAATATCATGACCGAAAGAACTTGAGAAATTCTAGGAAATCCTGCTATGATTCCTTCATTGGGAGGAATAGGACTATTCATAGGAAGGCTGATAACCCTATGTGGAAGACTTACCAGGATATCTATGAGTACTCATGGAACTTTGACAGAGGAATAATTTGAAGTTGTTAAATTTATTGAGAATAACACTCCATTTTCTATGTTATTAGGAAAACATTGGATTGAAGGAGATCAGGAAAGAAGAAAAGAAGAGGAAATCCTAGAGCGGAAGAAGCAAGAGTTAAAAGATTTCATGACTAGGAGGATTGCACACTTGATTGAAGAACAGGAGAACCAAGCGAACCTATTTCAAACCAAAGATTTGGATGTCAAAGTTGAAAGAACATTAGAAGACCCACATAAGACTGAAGTACCTATTCCAGGTACATATGAAGTATTACCCTTGATTTCTAGGAAGGAACCTCAACAATGTGAAGTTACTCTTCCAAAAGAAGATAAGAATCAAAATGGAAAAATGAATTATGAGACAAATCTCAATGGAAAGAAGGCTAGAAAACTAAGTAAGAAGAGAGCTAAGATTGAAAAGTTGCAGAAGGCAAATTTGCAAAATTGGAGCTTCGCCGGAATATCAGAACAACGTCACATGACACTTCACCATGGCGAAGAAATATAGCCGTTAGAGACAGTATAATCGTTCGATCGACGGCCTAAATGGGTAGAAAGGAATTTATGGTTAGAAATTTCACCACTAGACCGTTGGTACCATGCCACAACGGACATAACTGAGTTAATGAAGGCTTCTCGCCCGTTGAAAAAGATCCGTTACCGAGTTATTTATTTATCCTGTCTTGCCATGCAACGAGAACACTTTTTCCAATCGTGACTATTAGAGCTCACAACATAGTTTATTTTGCACAGTGATCACCGCGCTAGTGCCATCTATCTTGTTGCATTGAACAGTTACTCTTCGAACTTGAGACATTCAACCACGAGCGTGTATGTCGGATGAGCTCAGCGTTGCAGAGAAAATTGTCGAAGAAGTTCTTATTGACCTAATGACTGAAAGAGTAATGTTTGAAAGAGCGATGTCTGCAAGTATTCAAGCATCATCGATGAGAGGAATGAAAGCCTCTCTGTCGACTGCTCATGGAGCTGGATCATCCCCACCATCAACAGAAAAGAGAACCAAACACAGAGATGACCTAGAAAATGTGAAGTTGATCCTGTCCATATTATCAGATTGCATCCCACCTCTGGTCGGGGCAGTGAGTCGATATAGTGTGCCAAGATAATTCGAGTACACCATGGTTACTACGTACCTCCCGAAGGGAATATGTGCAGTTCGTTCACAGCAGGATAATATCACAGCGTTGAAGTTCAATGACTTCAACCTCAGAGATCACAAAAACTACAGTACGCTTGCTCTATATAAGTACCTGACCAAGACGAAGGGGAAGAACTCAAAGATAATCCCTCAGCCGTGGAAAATGAACCTCGCGCAATCCACTATGTTAAATGTCATGAAAATCCCACACTTCGAAAGGCACCAGGAAGTGAATGCCTATGTCAAGTTATTACTTTCATGTTACCATGGCGGCTACTTATGGATAGATCACCGTATCACAGTTGACCGGACGTTGATCCATAGGATCACAGGCTTGAGTATGCAACGACCCGATCCACATGATTTCTATCCAGGAAAATCCAAAGATCACGCATTAGCATAGAAAATCAAGGATACATATGGTGATGTCGAAAAGGGAATGTGAGGCTACAAGGTAGCCTCCATCCAGAATGGCGTAGTGCGCCTTGCCTATCAGTTAATTGCAGGAAAGTTAGTAAGAAAGAACCGACCTACGCAGGTCACAGGCTTTGTTGTTGACCTCACGGGAAAATGCGTAGAAGGTTTACAGATGAACTTGGCGAAGTACCTGGTGAATCAGCTGGATCTAGACTACCGCAAAGCCCAGGATCAGGGCTACGAGTTCCATTTCAACTCGCTCCTGATCCTTATCGCCTTTGTTTCCTGGGAGATGCCAGAAGATGCGACCTTCTCGGATATTTAAGCATTCGAGCCGCTTGCTGCGAAGTTCGCTACCCTTTGGTACTCGAGTGATATGAACAAACAGTGGCAGTCAAACGTTGCTTTTCATATGTCCTTCACCTGAAGAGAGCCATAGAAGTAGAACCTCGCATGACTCCAAACACCTTACAGAGATTCCAACCTTTGATGAAGTTCTGCGCAGATCGACACTTCATCTACCTTACAATGTGAGCCGATGAACATAAGGAGCAACTGCAGTCATATTACAATTTCATGAAAGAGGACCTTGAGGAGATCACTAAGGACTGGTCGACAGACCTCCTTATTCTAGGAGACCCTGCAAAGATGTCCAACCCTGACAGCCTAGAAACTGCGCATGATACACCCGGACCCAACAAAATGAAGAAGATCGAAAAGGTCCAAGAATTAAGGAGTGCCTCAGGGAAGACGGATTCAGTATCACCTTACCGAGGGGGTGAGGAGGAAGAAATAAATGGCACAGAAGATTAACAGAAGAAAGGCGAAGTAACACTGCCAAGAGATGAGACCGATCCCTTGAAGAAGAGGAAGGTTTCTCCCCCGAAACTTTCTTCCCAGAATAAATCGAGAGCCACCATGACCAAGATGAATACCATGCTTACTACTGATGACTTCAAATTCATCATAGCTGCCCTCAACGACGCTTCACTGGAAATTGTGGAGAAAAAAAAAGCTAACAAGGAGGAAATGTATGGAAGACTTAAGGTCGAGTTCCGAGGGGTACAACAAGCCCTTCAGTCCAGCCATGCAGTGTCCACTGCACCCCTGTCATCAGGAGAAATAGAGTTGGGGGATGAGCCAGCCCAACTCCACCGATTAGTTGATGCGGTCGAAGCTTGTCTTCGACGCGCACAAGAAGAAGCAGAACAAGCTACCTAGACCTTGAAGCAAGTACAAGGCGACATTGTAGAACAACGCATAATTGCAAAACATGAGAAGGTTGCTCTCCAGGCCAAGTTTGAAGAGGAGAAAGCATAGATGCAGCAAGAGAGAGAATAGTTGCTCGTAGAGCAGCTCGAAGTAAAAGAAGCAGTAAACAGAGCCCTCCTCTCTGTGACAGGATTAGAGCTATAGGATGAATACCAAGTCACACATCAAGTAGAGCAGCTTGAAGAAGCTATCCAACAACTACAACAAAGAATAACAGATTTAGAGCTCTGCACTGTACCTGACACCCCACAGGATGTAAGGGACCAAAGGGAAGCAACTGCTTGAAGCGCAGTTGAAAGAATAAAATTCATTTCCCTGGATTGCAAGCAACTGAGTGATCGCAATGCCCAAACTTATGAACAACTCACTGAGGATCCATAATTGAAGGCACTGGAGTCATAATTCGAGGAAGTCAAGTATCAAGCAGAGACAATACATGCGCAGTTGAAGCCTCTGTCAGCTGTGGAAAGAATGAATCGATCCAAGAGTAGTGCACTGCCCAATAACAAGTCCATACTATTCAGAGCAGAGTTATGGAAGTAATGCAGAGGCTCCAACTTGTATAGGATGAGGCTTACCAACTTTTCATCGAAATCGAAAGCTAAGGAGCGGAACTGGAGCAAGTTGTCACTGTAGCTGAACAACACCTCGAGGGACCTATCAACGAAGCAACCATACAAGAGTTCACTCAACATGAGGCCATAGCACAACAACAAGTCAAAGAAGCTCGAGCCAAGCTCAAGGATTTTGAAGAAATACTAGTCAGATCAGAGTGACTCGAGACGAGTCACATGTGAGTGTTGGGGGCATGTTGGCCTTTGACCAAGTTTTGGGGATTCTTGGTCATGTTTGACCTAATTTTGGGACTTCAACACGTTGTCGAAGGAGGAGCACAAGATGAAGCAAAGATCGCAGGATCTCGGCCCCTTTTAGGGACCCTTTTAGGATTTGGGATTATGTAATAGGTATGGGAATGTTGGCCCATGGGTTCACCCATACTTAGGCCTATTTTGTATGTATAAATAGATGTTAAGGCGATGTAGTGAAAAAGACGAATGGCTGAGTGCTAGAGTTGGATCTGTGTGATCAGGAGTTGCAAGTGCTTTGTGCATAATGTGTGAGACTTGCAGAGCTAAGTGCAAGTCATTGTAAGAGGCTATGGAAGGCTACGTGCTTAGATCTACTCGGGGAAGGAGGATCTAACGAGCTGCGTAGATCTCTTGTCCTCTACGGAGTAGGGTTTTTGAGGCTCTGTGCATGTAACCTATTGAAGAAGATAATAAATAAGACAAAGAGTTGGTGGACGTAGCCCCAGGGTGGGGGTGAACCACATACATGTTGTATTGCTCTGCTTTGTGCAATGTGTTGATGTGTTTATATGTTAATGTGCTTAGTTCTTTAATATAGATGAATGATATGTCGATGCTTAGTGATTAATCATATGGATGGATGTTAGATCTGACTTATATACATATGCTTAGTGCTTGAATATGTTAAGATCTGATCTGTTTTGTCATGCTAAGTGTTGTTAGATGATAGATCTAGATGAATACTGCGATGCTCTATTAAGGTTTAACTACGATGTCACTAAGAACTGAATATTGATAAATATAACTGTTGAGTGCTCTGTTAAGTGATTAGAATCACAGATTTGTGTCCTAGCTAAGGTTGCAGACATTGGAGTCCTGCAACCACCCCTGCCTTTACCTCGGGTGAGACTTCATCTGCTTCACATGTGTCATCGAAAGGGCCGGTGGTTAGGGTTTTGTTGGTGCATTGTTGTAGCGTTGAACCCTGGGTCTGCCCCTGTGCCAATAGTAGATTCCATATAGTGTCACGTGGCAGCTGACTATACAATTCGTACGATGATACAGATGATGTGGCAAAGCATAGTCAGTGATGACGTGGTAGCTTCTATAGGTGACACATGATAGGGTGATTGGGTGTACAGACGCTGACGTGGACAAGTGTAAGGGACCAATCAGGGAGTGACATGTGTCACCATTGCAGTGGTGACATGTGGCATGATTGTACGGTGACACGTGGTACATCCGTATGGAGGACGTGGCAGGTCCATACAATCCGTACGACATGAGGCGCCTACATGGCAGGTATAGGTGGTAGACATGTGGGCCAATGGGCGTTTGACACGTGGTGTTGTTCTTTCAAATGGCATGGTGCCACATGGCCTAGACATGGGCTTCCACATGGCACCTAGGTATTGGTTGGTTCGTTATTGCAAAATTGTGGACTCCATGAGGTTTTAACAGGCGACCTCGGCGGGGGCGAATGGTTTGGCAGGGCTAGGCTAGCCAACCCGCCCGCATTTGTACGTTGATAACTATAGCCCTAAACTTATATTTAAGTTTACATGCAATGTATGGTGGGCGGAAAAGGGCTAGGGCCTATCTCCAGCCCTCAGCATAAACTCTACCACAGGACCAGGCACATGTGTCCTGAACCTTATACATAGGCGAGCGCAGGAGTTCTGGCCATGGTTTTTGGGCACACTCAGCATATGACCTCGACCTCCAGTAGAGACTGCGGTTGTGATGTCTATCCTACAACCTACAGTTCCTTTCGTTGCGGGGGGTTATAACCATATGCCCAGGCTTAGGTATTTAGCGCGGGAGTTTGAATGGTTAGCCTCGGTCGCTCGAGCTAGCCCGCCGACGAGGGGGTGTAACCACCGGCCTATATATCGGGGATCAAAACTTGATAGCGTGTGGAGCATTGGGTCTGGCCACATGGCCTAGCAAACGACCAGGTGCCAAACAAACAGGGAGCTAGCGCTCCAGGATTATAGCGCTTGGCCCCGTGCAGGTAACCCATGTGACCAAGGACACGCGACAAAAGGAGTTGTACCCATATTTTTGTAATAAATTGGGTTTTACAGTTTATATTAGTGATTTTAATGGATTTTTATGCATATTTGAGAGATTTTGGCCATTATTGGGAGATATTGGGCCATTTTTTAGGCTAGATCTTGGGAGGAAGTTGGGAGATGGTTACCAACTTCAGGCCTCTATAAACCAGTCCTTCTTGAGGCTATAGAGAGAGGTTCAGAACATGTTTATGCTGTCGGATTGTTGAGCCAAAGCCAGTTTTATGCAGGGAAGCTATTGAGGAGCCCACCTTTGTGGGCCATTTCTAGGAGCCTTGTTCATCCGATTTGGGTGTCGTCAGTTTTAATGGGTTCATGAGATATAGTAGAACACGACCAAATCATTGTTGTAACCTTTTGGCACTATCATAATGTACTTGTAAATATTTGAACAAAAATAAGAAAATCCCACTGAGACAAGGCCCAGAGATGTAGGTGAGATTTTCGAACTCCGTTATCACATTGGTGTTAAGGTTTGTTGTTGTTTTTTGTTTCATTTCAGTTTTGCACATGTTTATATGGCTGTCACATTTATTCTATACTTCTTCATCTTTCTTTAAGCTTCTTAATTGGTTAATCAACACATGCCTAATAACTCAACCATAGTCATGTAAAAGATCTTTTCAAATCATCACTATTATTATTGAGCCAGTTTGTACAGAGAATCCCTACAACGGAATGAATATGCAGACAAAGTTCATGTACTTATCGTGGTGCAGACAAAGGGAAACGATTTGTTGTTAGAGGAAGAGCTTGGAGGTGTTATAGCGAAGTGAGGTGTACGTTCACATTCTGTCGGACTCACACAACCTCCAATCTAAGAAAGAAAAGGAAGAATATAAAAGGAGAATGCACCATGGGTAAGCAAAGGAAAATTAGACAGCTCCGGAGAGAGCTGAAACATATGAGGAGAAAGAATCAGTAGGAAGAGTCATTGTATTTTGCAGATCAATATGATGTGTTTCTAGTTGCAGATGAAGAACCCATGCTTGAGGATCATAATACAATGTTGGACCAAATCAATGAATACCATGAAGAAATCGGTGAAATATTGAGAAGATTAATGTCGATCTTTCCATATTTCTCAGGTAAACATTTTAATCTTTGGGAAATTAAAATGGAAGGATTACTTGGTTCAATAGATTTATGGAAATTTGTTCAATATGGTTTGGTCAATCCCCAAGAGAAAAGATAAAATAACATTATATCTTATTAGTTATAATAACATTTTGTCTAGTATTTTGCGTGGATGAAAACATTTTGTCTAGTATTTTGCTTGAATTTGGTGAAATACCTAATGCAAAAATATTTTGGGATATTCTTGAAATGAAGAAGTGGAGTGAGAATGTTGAAGTTCATGACAACATTGTTGTTGAAAATGATGATAGTGTTGAAAGCTTTGTAACTGAAATAGCGACTGAAAATGGTAGCATTGAAATTGCAATGATTAATGAAGAAAGTGTGTCTGAAAGTAAACTCACATGTCATAGTAAGGAAATTCCTTATGAAACAGTATTTAGTGATTTGGTAAATTCAAATGATATTGATGATGGGGATGAATGTGTAACTGTTGATGAACCCCTATGTGAATCTTTGGTAAATTTAGTCAAATTTGATGAAAACTATTCATCTCATGAAGAGTGGTCAATTTTGATGCATGAGCAACATCTTATTGATGAGCTATTGTTTGGTGAGAAGAAAATCTCATTTGCATACACAAACCAAGTGAAAGACAATCTGATAGAGCATGGTAAAGAGGTTGAATACATGAAACAATGAGGTGTGATAGAAGCTTATTATGCAACATCAGAGGCAAGGAAGAAAGATGAAGAAAGGAAATCTCTCTTAGAAGAGAAAAATGAAAAGAACCAATATGGTTCTTCCTATGATTTTTCATATGATTGTAACAATGTTTTTGAGTGTGCAAGTTTACAAGACAACCATTCATTTTCAATAGTGAATGATTATGAAGAAAACATGGAAGAAAATGAAGATATTGATGAAGAAAATATTGAGTCAACTTTTATGGTGTGGAGCCTAGAAGAAATCAAGTATTATTATGAATCGATGTTGCAACAGTGCATTGAGCAAGACATTGATGATTTTATCTAGAAAGGGAATAAACCCACCTATGAGAAGTTGGAATAATTTGCAAACATTAAAGAAAAACGCTTCCAAGAACCTGCAAAAGTGTTGAGGACAAAGAACAATAGTTAGCCGCCAAGTTCCAAAATGAAGAAGAACAAAGACAAATGGACACTCAAGCATAACAGAGTCAAGATGAAACATATTTTGAGCATCAAGCCAAGGAAGAATCTCCATCTCCATCACTATCTGACAACAAGAAAGGTCAAAATGAAATTGTTAGAGTCAAGTTGTAAGCCTAGCTGAGACTCAGAGCATGTTACTTATGTTAGGCATTGTTGAGTTTTCAATGTGTTAGGTTAAGCATGAAGTTTATTCCATTTTATCATTTAACCATAACCATAAATGTTTCAGCAACCAAGAACACAAGAAGAAGCACCATGCACAAGAACAAAAAATGTATCCTGGGAAACCCTTCTCAACAAAGGAAGAAAACCCAACCAAATCCTTTGCTATATTCTTCAAGTGAAAGACCTTGCCCACCAAGAAAGACCTTAGCACACAAGAGGGTGCTTCAAACCCTATAACTCTAGTTCCCAAGAGAGGTGCACACCTTTTCCCAAAGAAGTGTACTTGCTGAAATTTCCAAACTCACAAGAAAGATATGATTCCACAATGGTGAATCTTTCCTTACTTATATTAGACTTGTCCTATCAACATACGTGTCTATTGGTTCAACAGGGCCGACCTCTCTAAGTCACATTATAAATCATCATTATTATTATTATTATTATTATTATTATTAATATTGATGAGATTAATTATATTTTACATTTATTATTAACCACATTAAGGTGGGGCCGACTTGTACCCTTTACATAACAATTAGGGTTACAGGAAGGTCTGACTCTTGAAAAATATATATAGAAAATGATCGGATACACCCACTAGTGCTCATCCACTAGGGGCACATCTGGTTCACTACATTACACAAAAGAACCAGACATTTCACACGTTCACCCATGCTCGTCCACAGGCACGTCCACTCTACAGATATTCTTTCCCACTGCCTCACACAAGAGAATCATATGCAGTCTTCTCGTCAACTCTGCTGCTAAGAGGAGACTAATACATCATCTTCATTCTTGTTCACATGACGATGCACCCAACACTTTGGGATTTCACACGTTCACCTTGTGCTCAGCCATAGACACGTCTAACTCAACATATCACCTTTCCCACTGGATAATCATTTGGAGTTCTTCTCAACCCTCTGAATGGAGGAGGTCATCTCTACGTTCCTAGCTTTGTCTTAGGAACCGCATACCCTTCTTAGGGGCTTTCTCTCAGGTTTGTAAGCTGAGAGAAAGACTCACATAGCTGCAATGATCCACATCTCACAGGTTTGTAAGCTGGAGACATAGCTGCAATCATCAACAGACATTTGTATTGTAGACAATCCATTTCTCCATTAAAGGGGAGACTTAGAAATAATGGAGATTAGTTGCATATTCCTTAAAACTGAATAATGGTTTCAACCGTCTAAACCGAATATCATCATATATATTGTACTCCTCATTCATTTAATAAATGCGTAGCGTTGTTTTTCCTTTGATGGCCTCTCCAGGTGATGTCTCACCTGAGAGCAACTGATTCCATTTCATTACTCTTATTTTCAAGTATTTTTGGTGTTGTTTAAGTGTTCTACGTTTTTGTCATTTTTATCCGAAGACGACCACATAAATCTGTACGAAATCACAATTTTCTGTTTTTTAAATTGTATTTCTGAATGTTGAAATGGATTTAGCGTGCTGAAAAACTCCCAAATCACTAAGATAATACAGAATTAACCACTCAAATATACAAATCCAACAATTTCTTACCAGATTTTAAACATAATTAAACGAAAAATATCCCAAAAAACAACCAAAACATAGAACAATTATCCTAAAGCTTAATTTTTTCATTATTTTACTGTTCCATCTTTTCAATCCTGTTGCAACTTGCCACTCACTTTTAAGGACGTAATGGGTTGCCCATCAAAGATAACTGCATCCCTCCGGACCCGTATAAAAGTACACGCAACGACAAACGTCCCGTCCTGTCCTGAAGACGAGTGCGTTGTGTTGTGTTCACTTTTCTTACGAAATTCGTAATACGTTCGTGAGATTCGGCCTCGATACGTTTGTTGGTTATGTGATTTTGAGAATAATTTATAGGAAGCGTTGTCTAAGTCAGAAGTGTCTTAACCAGAATCATGCCCTGGGTTGCCGATTCTGATTTTCTGTCTTTTTGGCCTAATTGCCATAAGCAATATCGGTTTTTTTTGTTGTTGACCTAATTGCCATCAGCAATATCGTTTTTTAGCCACAGGCCCACAGAATAACCACTCTGATACCACTTCAATTTATTGAATATTACGATATCATATTGTTTGCGATATTTGTTGACTAATTCTTATTCTTCTTCTTCCAAACTATGGCTTGATGGTAAAATTTAACTCCATATTGAGGAGGTAAAGCTATAGGTTTATAGGATAATATTGTCATAAAAGGTATGGAAAAAATGAAAATTAATTTAGAGTGCAATTGTACAATTGATAATAAAAGTGTAGAAAATGAATATCATCAAAGTTGATTTTATCAATTTATAAGTCTACATGAAGAACAAGAACATCATTAATTTGAAATAAATTCAAAAATATTAACAAAATGTTACATCCTGAATTCATTATAGGACATCATGGCCACTCCAACAAATTTTAGAAGCTATAATAATGTATGAAATCAAAGAAGAATGCAACATTAAAGAATTGAATATGGATGGATAAAGAATCTACATTATAATACATAATCAACATGGTAAGAGTAAGAAAACAAAAATTTGAGGAGGTCCTACTTGTTTCATTATATATGTAAAGGTTTTAGTATAAAACTTTTCAAAGAGCATATTATGTTATAACTTTAATATAAACAACTTAAATACAAAGCTTTTAGTATAAAACTTTTCATATATGTAAAGGTTTTAGTATAAAACTTTTCAAAGAGCATATTATGTTATAATTTTAATATAAACAACTTAAATACAAAGTTCTTTGTATAAAACTTTTCAAAGAGGGTATTATGTTATAAATTTATTATAAACAACTTAAATATAAAATTTTCAAAGAAGATACTAGGTTATGATCTCAATGAAATATATAAAGAATAAAATGTGTATATCATAGTAAGTGATAAAAAATGAATAACATAGTAGTTGAATAATAATAAAAATTATTATTTCATTGTCAAAGTATGATATATTTTATATAGAATTGATTAGATCTCATGTAAGAGAGTGTCTCCTTTTTTAGTTTAATATATATTATAATTAACTAAGTTATACTATTTATGATCCTCTACTTTCTTTACCATTTTCTCTTGATTTAATTGGATAGTGTCCCGTATCTTTTGGGTTTAAGAGAGAGGTCATAATAGTGGGAAGGTTTTTTTTTATAAGAAATGTTGTTGTTTTTTGTCCTTTTAAAAATGATCACTCATCAAAGTGAAGAAAGTTATGGGAGTCTTGAAATAATATTGTGCTATTGGGGTTAGGTCCAATACTAAGGGAATATTGAGGTAAAAGTGTTTTGTGCCCTATGTTATCAACACATATACATGCGTTCTTGCAAGGAGAAAGACTTCTACTTTGAATGTGAAATTGAGATAGGAAAATATAAGTCATCTTGCCTTGGACAAGGCTTCTACTTAGTGTGAAACTGAAGTAGAGAAAAAAATAAAATAAAATAATAAAAAATTTCATTGTAGGATGCTATTTCATTACCAACTTTCTTAGAAATTAGAAAAAGTATCTTCTCTTGCTCTCTCCTTTCTAATTATGTTTTGAATTGTTTCATGGAGTGTCCTCTCTTGAGAACCACTTGCTCTCTCCTTTCTAATTATGTTTTGAATTGTTTCATGGATTGTCCTCTCTTGAGAACCACCATTTCCAATCTAAAGGTCTTCACATAAAACAACTTGGCCAATGCTTACAATTTCTCCTTCTTTGGGCTTAGGAGACATTGTTGTTTCATCATGCACATAATCAACAACCCCATGCCACCTTTGCTTGGTAATTATCCTTCCATTAAAGTTCTAGGCGAATGAGTCTTTGAGTTTTTTAAATTATTATTATTATTATTTATTTATTCTTTCCATATCTTCTTAGATTTTAACAATTAGTGTCAAACAATCTATTGAAGTGATTTCTAATATAATTATTGTAGATAGTATATTGGAAAAGTTTGTTTGGTTTATTCTTTCATGAAATATATATATATGGAGAATTAAAAACCCAAAATAAAACATGAAATATATATATATAGAAAGAGAATTAAAAACCCAAAATAAAACAACAAATTCAACAATATAAAATTATTATTCTATTATTTAAATATGATATATTTTATATAAAATATCTTTCTTAACTACTTAATAATCATCAATATTCTCACAATCCTCTATATCAATGGATATTGACTTAATAATTAATATACATGAACAATTATATATATATATATATATATATATATATATATATATATATATATATATATATATATATATAT
>ML796959.1:169338-184575 GCA_009831015.1 Picea engelmannii | reverse complement strand
TGTTCAATACTAAATGCGAGGTTGGAGGTAAATGTTGTATGTTAATTGTTGATATCAGCAATACATAAAATCTAGTCTGTACATGAGTAATTCAGAAATTTAAATTGAAATGTTTAGTGCATACAAAGTATCTTATTTTATTAGTTAATTGATGTAATTTTTATGGAACATCGTCTTTGAATAAGACACATTAGGTACTTGGTGTATAGTATTTAATGTGAAAGGGTAGTCTTCATTAAATAAGACTTATTTTTAAGACCCATTTTGGTAGTTGATACTTATTAATGATGAGATCACAAGTAGTTAAGGTTTTGGTAGTTGATACTCATTAATAATGAGATCACAAGTAGTTAGGGTTTTGTTAGTAAAAAACTATTTATAGAGCTAGAATGTTATGTAATATTTTGTAGTATTTTCATTGTATTGGAGTTTTTCTCCTTTGGAAGTTATTATCAATATAAGGGCTTATATTTTACAAGTTTAATACTCTTGCTTCTCTTATTTTACTTTTGCAATTTTAATTTGTTTTGATAATTAAGTACACTACAAGTATGATCTCTTTTTTGTGCGAGCCAATACAAGTAGTACTCTTTTTTGTGCGAGCCAATACAAATAGTAATGCAATACAAGTAGTACTCTTTTTTGTGCGAGCCAATACAAATAGTAATGCACTAGACAAATTATGTATATGGATTCAATCTTCCATGTACCTTTGAGTATATAGGAATCCTCCTAGGTGCACCTAAAACAATCATTACATAAACCTATCAGTCATTTTGTTGCTACAATACATAAGGGCGGTGTTTATACTTCTTAGTTAGCAATGTGAAATATGGCAATTAAATTCTCATATATTGAGATATCATGCATTTGAGAATTTTGTCAATATAGTAAAACTCTAGTAGGAGTAATTAAAAAAAAGGTATGGGATGAGCTTGTACCAATGTGGGAAACATATTTCAAAACAATCCTTGTGTTACATTGATTACATTGGTATAGCTCTTAGTTAATAGTTATACCATTAAGGATGTTGATCATATTGGTATAACTCGTGGACCCATGGGTCCCATGGATACCATGACCACCCAACTAGAAATCCAGGTTTGTAGGATTGATACAAGAATAGGCCTCTAAGATTAACAACCTGGAAGAATAGGTCTCTAAGATCGAAAACCTTCAAGAAAGAGGTTTCTAAAACCAATTACCAGCTAGAGTAAAACCAATTACCAACTACAGTTTGTCCTTGTAGTCCTATGGGGAATGGAGCATTGGCAAGAGTCGTTGGTGCAATAGGTTAGTTTCTAAAACCAATTACCAGCTAGAGTAAAACCAATTACCAAATACAGTTTGTCCTTGTAGTCCTATGAGGAATGGAGCATTGGCAAGAGTCGTTGGTGCAATAGGCTAGTTTCTAAAACCAATTACCAGCTAGAGTAAAACCAATTACCAACTACAGTTTGTCCTTGTAGTCCTATGAGGAATGGAGCATTGGCAAGAGTCGTTGGTGCAATAGGCTAGTTTCTAAAACCAATTACCAGCTAGAGTAAAACCAATTACCAACTACAGTTTGTCCTTGTAGTCCTATGAGGAATGGAGCATTGGCAAGAGTCGTTGGTGCAATAGGCTAGTTTCTAAAACCAATTACCAGCTAGAGTAAAACCAATTACCAACTACAGTTTGTCCTTGTAGTCCTATGAGGAATGGAGCATTGGCAAGAGTCGTTGGTGCAATAGGCTAGTTGTGAATCATATGTAAGAGGTGAGTTTTGCACATGGTTACCCCTTTAGGAGAATCAACACCATGTGTTTTGATTGCTTAAAGTAGATCTAAACAATTTTAATGGTTTGATCCAATAGGATAGGTTACTTAGATAGAACACTACTTTTCCCTCGGGTGTTAATGATGACCCGTTGAAACTTTGGGTGGGTGTGTTATACTTGGATTGAGAGTGTTGGAAATGATTTCAATGACATAATAAACACTATGGGGGGTACATTTCCTAGAGTTGGTTTATGAAGGCCATTTATGCCACTGACCAAATTGCCTCAAATAAGGAAAATCAAAGATTTTATCACTTCTTTTAATTAATTTTCAAAATTTGCACTAAAGTTATGACTAATAAATTTTCAAAAGAATGTTTTATGAGCAGTTTAAAAGAGAAGATAAAGACAAAGAATAGATGGCCCACCTAGTTACTTGGTTGGAGGTCTCTCAATAAACTAAAGAAGCACAGGTGGTGGTAATTACACAAAGAAAATGACCCATTTTTTTTCCCAATGACATCCCCCTTTTGTGCCTATAACCACTCTACCTTTTCTATCATTGTGATAAAAAAAAAAATCAATGGGCATAAATGTAAGGAATATTGGAATTGTTAACTCATAGTTATCTTATGTGCTAATATTTAATCACATAGCTTGTTATATAGTATTGATTATTATCAAGTAGAGAGTGTTTTTAAAGTGAACATTTTTGAGTGGTTTTATGAGGTTGTTGGATGAAAGCTAAATTAGCTCTAGTTTAGTGTGGTTGAGATATTCTCTTAACTAGTTATGATTGTGATAAGGTGTTCTCTCTATATTTAGACAAAACTTCATGTATTTATACTTGTACACACTTATAAAACAATCAAAACACTTTTGTTGTGGAACTCTCTACTAGTATTTTTCAAATATGGTATCAAAGCCAATGAAAACTCTTGAGGTGAGATGCTTGTGTGATGAGTTCTTCTCAAAAACTCCTAGACAACTGAAGAATGAGAGGAAGCTAAGCTTTGATTGTTATAGTCATAGAGACAATTGTGTTGGAATTTGGTGACAATGAATTCCTACAAGAACGGATTTTAGATCTTATTATTCAGGGTTGGTTGTAGCTAAATTAGATCAAGGATAAAAGCACATTCATTAGTCAGTTTCTTGTGTAACTGTGTATAAATTTCTATAAATTCATGTATTCCCGTAGAGGCAAAATGCAGATGAGTGGAATGAACCTGCTATAATTTTTAATGCTATGAACAATAAGAGAATCAATACCATCTTGGTGGACGTAGCCCAAAGTTGGGCGAACCACGTAAATATTCATGTTTTTAAATCTGTCATATGATTTGTTGTTTATGTATTAATCTGCTGCATATTAGTTTTAGACTTGGTGGCTGACAGGATTAACAACTGGTATCAGATCTTAGTTGGTATAATCCCCAGAGCCATCATATGAGTGAGCGTAGACTTCAAAAGGCGATGATCGATCTGATATATGATTGAAGGGAGCGTCGATCCGATCTAATATATGCCTGAAAAATCCGATATGATATATGCCTGAAAGGGAGCGTCGATCCGGTATTCTATATGCTTAAAGGGAGCGCACGATTATATGCTTGACGAGAGCGTTGTTTGTCAAATCAATGCTGGACTCTCCGGAGGAAGGGAGCACTGGTGTTCTTACGCACTTACATTTTTCTCCAGATCCTAAATCAGCGCTGGAATATAACCGTAAGGGGTGCGCTCGTGTTGTGGGAATGGTTTTCTCATTTTCCTTGTGCTCTGATTCTCTTGTAGGCTCAGGTTCGATCATTGTGGTACAATAAATGTTTTCAGAAATGTTTTTTTAGGAAGAGTAACCTTATAACTATAATTGTTACGTCATAAACATTAAAGAGTGTGCTTGCCTCTCCATATTGACTTTTCTGAAGGATATGCTAAATTGTTTTAATGATCGTTGATTTCTTGATAAGTTTTTACGTACATTTTTTAATTACTGTATTTTTCTCCTTATGAGATAAATAATGACATGCGTAATCTCTAGGTTATCCATTTGGTTGTCATCCCAAATTTTTTTTTTGTATACAATGTGTAGGATTTTCCATAGAAGGAGTTTGTAGCCAGATTTTAGAATGTGTAGCATAATGAAGAAATGTGTGTAAGTATTATAAAATTCATTAGAGAAGCAACAAAGCCACTAAAATGGTGAAAACTCAGAGTGCTAAATTTGAAATCGAGAAGTTCAATGGCAAAAACAATTTTGAGATCTGAAAGGTTAAGATGCACGATTTGCTCGTGCAACAAGGCGTGGTGAAGGTGCTTTTGGGAAAGTCAAAGAAACCCGTGACCATTTCATATGAAGAGTGGGAAGAGATCGATGTGAGAGCATTGAGTGTCATACGTCTTTGTTTGGCCAATGATGTTCTGGTCAACATTGTTACGGAGAAGACAACAGACAGTTTGTGGATGAAGCTTGAAAGCTTGTATATGACGAAATCCTTGACGAACATGATCTTCCTAGAAAGACAATTGTACAGTTTGGGAGTGAAATTTGAATCTGAAGACAAGGCGATTACATTATTGTGTTATTTGCTGGAGTCATGGGATCACTTTGTTACCTCTATTGGTTTCAATTCAACAAAAAATATTGATTTTGATGTTATTGTTGGAGCTTTACTGTCTGAGGAAACAAGGAAGAAATCCAATCTAGAAACCTCTACATATGAGGCGATGGTGGTCAGAGGAATACCTAAAGAAAGATGACATGTTCAGAGGAATTTCTCTCAGTCAAAGTCGAAGGGAAAGAAGAGCAAGCTTAAGTGTTGGTTTTGTGGCAAATCTGGACACCCAAAGAAGGATTGTTGGAAGTGACAACAAGCCTCCAAAGGAGACGAAGGAAGCAAACACAACTGAATCAGGTTCAACAACAAGTTCAGGTATCACTGATGAAGTTTTAACAATTGGTATTGTTTCATGTTATGATCAACAGTGGTTATTATATTCTGGTGCTTCAAATCACATGTGTCTTCATAGACACTGGTTTATTACTTACCAGTCTATAGATGATGGAATTGTGTATATGGGAAATGATAAATCATGTAAAGTTATGGGAATTGGTAGCATTCGAATTAAGATGTTTGATGGATTTGTTAAGATATTAACTGATGTGAGACATGTACCTGAGATTAGGAAGAACCTAATCTCTTTGGGAGTCTTAGATGTTGGAGGATATAAAAGTATTGTTCAAGGTGGAGTTATGAAGGTCTACAAAGGAATCCTACTGGTCATGAAGGCAAAGAAGGTTGGAAACATGTTTCTGTTAGAAGGAAGAACCAAGTCAGATCATGCGACAATTGTATCCGAGAATGACAATGATTCTGTTCGAGTGTGGCATCAACGGTTGGGCCATATGAGAGAAATATGATTGAAGGTATTATCTGATCGCAAGTTACTTCCTAGTCTAAAGTCTTTAAAGTTAGATTTCTACAAGTATTGTATTAATGGAAAACAAAATATGAAGAAATTTAAAACGAGAATCCTTGACTATATCCATTCTGATGTTTGGGGTCAATCCCCTATTGTTTTGTATGGAGGATCATCATATTTTGTTACTTTTATAGATCATTTCTCTAGGAAGGTGTGGATCTATATGTTGAAAAGAAAGGTTGATGTATTTATTGTTTTCAAGCAGTTTAGAGATTTAGTGGAAAAGAGCACTGGTAGGTCCATTAAATGTTAAAGAACTGATAATGGTGGTGAATTTACGTCAATGGAATTTGAGAAATAATGCATAGAGTTTGGGATTGATAGGCATAAAACCACTGCCTATACTCCTCAACAGAATGGAGTTGTTGAATGCATGAACAAGACTCTTCTAGAGAGAACAAGGAGTATGCTAAGTAACACCAACTTGCAACACGAACTATGGGCGGAAGAAGTAACTACAACTTGTTACTTGGTGAATCGATCACCATCAACAACAATAGAGTGCAAGATTCCTGAAGAGGTATGGATAGGTCACCCTTGTAATTATTCTAATCTTAAAGTTTTTGGTTGTGAAGCCTATGCTCTAATTCTGAAACATCAACGTTCTAAATTAGATCCAAACTAAAAAAGGCTTATCTTTTTTGGATATGGTGATGGTATTAAGGGGTACATGTTGTGGGATCCTACTGCCAACAAGATCACCATTAACAGAGATGTAATATTTGATGAATCATCTCTCATAAAATCAGATGTAGATGTTCAAATGAAACAGGTAGACATATCGAAATATCAATAGATTCAGTTTGAAACTCGTTCAACTACAGATGAAAGTGAACATGAACAAGTTTCTGAAGATGTTCATGAAGAGGTTTCTACAGAGGAAAACATGGTTGACGATGACAATCAACAGATTATGGATGAGCCACAAACTTCCCTAAGGAGGTCTACATAGGTGAGAGTTCCTCCAAGAAGGTATGATGATTTTGTTTCATCAGTTTCTTTAAGTACTAATGATGATGAACCTTCGTGCTATCAAGAAGTTGTGGAGGGTTCTAACAGTGAAAAATGGAAAGAAACAATGAAGGATGAAATGAATTCTTTAGCGAAGAATGTTACATGGGATCTGGTAGAACTTCCAAGAAACAGGAAAACTGTAGGTTGCAAGTGGGTCTACAAGATTAAGAAGGTTGTTGATGATAAGGTAGAAAGGTACAAAGCAAGGCTGGTTGCGGAAGGATATTCTCAGAAAGAAGGTATTGACTTTCATGAGATTTTTTCACCAGTTGTTAATATTGTTTCAATTCAAATTGTGTTAGCATTAGTTGCATCACTTGATTTGGAGTTGGAGGAGCTAGATGTTAAGACTTCTTTCTTACATGGAACAACCTAAAGGGTTCGTTCAAAATCACAACAAGAAATTTGTTTGCAGGATCAAGAAATCATTGTATGGTCTGAGGCAGTCATCCAGACAATGGTACAAGAAGTTTAACTCTTTCATGATGAGCCATAACTATATATGGAGTGAGTATGATCATTGTGTTTACTTTAATAAATTGAATAATGGCATATTCATTATCTTATATGTTGACGATATGCTTTTAGCAAACAAAAGCATAAATGAGATCAACAGGTTAAAGGCTCAAATGGCTAGGACGTTTGATATGAAAGATTTAGGAGAAGCAAAGCAGATTTTGGGCATGGAGATTTTTAGAGACTGGAGGAATGGTAAGCTTTGGTTGTCACAACAGAATTATGTCGAGAAAATACCTTTGAGGTTTGGTATGAACAATGTGAAACTAGTTTATGTACCTTTCGCTTCCCATTTTAATCTTTCTTCAAGTTTATGTCCTAGTACAAAAGAAGAAGATGAACATATGTCTCGAATACCGTATGCTAATGCAGTAGAAAGTTTAATGTATGCGATGGTTGACCAGACATTTCACATGCAATTGGGGTTGTCAGTAGATATATGGCATGTGTGCTTCAATATCTGAGGGGCACAAGTGATTATTGTATCACCTATAACGGTGGTTGTGAGTTAGTCTGTGGATATGTTGATTCTGATTTTGCAGGTGATTTGGACAAAATGAGTTCAACTTCAGGATATGTCTTTACTCTTACAGGTGGAGCTATTAGTTGGATGTCAAAACTACAGAGCATTGTTTCTTTATCCACTACAGAAGCATAATACATAGTTGTTTCACATGCTTGCAAAGAGACGGTTTGGTTAAAAGGTTTGTTTGGTGAGTTTGGAAGGATGCAGACAAAGTAAAGTTATTTAGTGATAGTCAAAGTGTTATTCACTTGGCCAAGAATCCAACCTACCACAGTAAAACTAAACATATTCCTATTAGGTACCATTTTGTAAGACAGGTCATCGATGAAGGTGGAGTTTCTCTTGAAAAAGTTCATACAAAAGAGAACCGTGCAGACATGTTCACAAAACCAGTACTTTTAGAGAAGCTACGATGGTACTTGGCTTCTCTTGGCTTGCAGAAAAGGTGATGAACAAAAGAAGGAGCAAGAAGCAAGGTATCAGGTTAATTGTTGTCAAGGTGAAGATTGTTGGAATTTTGTGACAACGAATTCCTACAAGAATGGATTTTAGATCCTATTATTCAGCGTTGGTTGTAGCTAAATTAGACCAAGGATAGGACCGCATTCAATAGTGAGTTTCTTATGTAACTGTGTATAAATTTCTATAAATTCATGTATCTCCGTAGAGGCAAAATGCAGATGAGTGGAGTGAGCGTGCTGTAATTTTCCATGCTATGAACAATAAGAGAATCGATACCTGCTTGGTGGGCTTGGTGGACGTAGCCCGAAGTTGGGCGCACCACGTAAATCTTCGTGTTTTTAAATCTGTAATATGATTTGTTGTTTATGTATTAATCCGCTGCATATTAGTTTTAGACTTGGTGGCTGACAGGATTAACAGATTGTTCTAGTCATAGAGAGGATAGAGTCGGAGAGTAGATTGATCGTTTAGTGAATGATTTCCATGGTATCTTTGTGGTAGTCTTTGGACCATTGCAAAACATGGTCCAGATGGAATCTTGGATCAATTTCCTTTAGCCTACCATCCTTTCACATTCTAGAGCAATTCTTACAAGCTCGGATGCTATTTTTATGAGGGAGTTCGTAGGAGTCACAAGCTCCACGAGAAAAACGCGTTAACCTTGCGGATCATCGCTGAGTGAACGAGAAGTGTTTGAAGATAAATAGAGTCATGGAAGTCTCATCACCCAAGTAAAAAAAATTAATCTTCACGTTTCAAACTTTTACAGAACGAGATCAGATCATTTCGATCATGGGGAAGAAAAGAATTGGCATTAGCATGAACGACAACAATATTGTCAAAGTGAGAGGTATAATTTTGGTTTTTGTGTGCTCTGTGATTTTATTGTGGGATTGCGATAACGAGCGATCGTTGCTCGACATGCTGCTCATAAAGACGAGCTTGCCGATGACTAGCTTGTCCAACGATTTCTCCACCTTTGATAAGAATGGTGATGAGCTGATCAACAAACAGAGATGAGAGAGCTTACATGATTCGAAATTTGGATGTCAATGTTACGTGGATTTTGAGAAGTTTGTGATGCTCTACGAATCCATGAAAGGTATGTTGGACTACGTTAGACCAAAACCCTTATATATTAATCTTCGCTACAATAGCTAAAGTTAGGAACCACGAGAACAGGTTAACCCAAACTCACGGTAAGTGCTGAACCCAATATCCTACCAGGTAAATTAACGCAAGAAGATCATATAGACAAATATGTAGATTTGGTTGAGGCATTCGGTTTAATAATGGTAGAAGAGCTCCAATCCGTGCTAAAGTCGCTGGGTCTCAAGGAAGGATGAATGAAATGATAAAAACAAAATAGATAAGAAGGTAACAAATGGAATGGCCTCTGTTTGTATGACTTCGAACTTTGTCTGATGTATGGAATATACAATGTTGCAGGTCGCGGTGATATGATCTTAAGCCCTATGCTTTCGAGTCTGTAGATAAGCCTTTTCCAGTACAAGTTAAAAAGTTGTGCCCGCTGTTTCAACCAATGCCTCCTCAGAACTGTTGTAGTCCACGGGACAGTTGGCCAGGGAGACCCATTTGTGAAGGCATTAATAATGCAAAGATGTCAAGAGAGACAACACGAGCACCATATGTTGATTAGGTTCCCCAAGTTTTATTATATGGACCTGATATTTATATTGTGATTATACCAAAATAGAGAACTTAGGAGCAACCATTGCACAATTTAAACGAAATAATAAATTGTATTGTTCACTATTACACACAGATACATACATATATATATATAGTTGGAGTGAGATTCAACTAACTCCAAATATAGATGGAGAATATAGATGGAGAGGTTGAGAGAATATCTCAACAATCTCCTACAAAAACTTAAACCATTCACAAACTTAGTACATAAAAACTAATGTAGCTAGTTGCCCCTTCTTTCACCACATACTTCCACACCAAATATAATAATGACTTCCACTCATTATTCATATTGACCACGGTAAGGTTATCAACAAAGCCCAGATCAACCAAATGCTCGTGGAGTGTTAGGAAATTACTGTGGTGAAAAACAGATTAATGCAGATCTCAAGGTTCATCCCAACAAAATGTATTTTCATAGGAAAACATCTTATATTTTCATTGGGAAAACATCCCGTTGCATACCAGCCAAGAGAGTGGACCCCTCGAGCCTCGACCACCATGAAATGTGTAGGAACTTTGTAGCACAGAGACTGGACCACAAGATCTCATATTCATGGACCAGTGATCTGAATCAATGATAACTCCTCCATGCAACGACCCCACAATGCTCACGTCTATGTCCTCCACACGTGCACACAGTGATGGAAATGGTTATTTGCACTGAAGTCCAGTCAAAAAATACCCACACATAGGACTAAAAAAATGCACACAACAAACACTCCAACAAATACTTTATTTACAGAAAATCAACAACACAATTCTCACATCTTCCTGGGCACTCCCGTGAGGGATTAAGCCCAACCAAGCTATGATACCAAAATAGACAACAAGATGCACATCAAAATTAATTTTCATTATGTATAATCACAATATAAATACAATTACAAGTAGCTTAAGATAGATAGCTATCTTAACTACACAATCGATATAGTTGAGATAATATCTCAACTATCTGTAACAAACTCAAACCCAAACCAATTCCATTATTATCCAACAGATACAATATTCCCTTAACCATGCATAGTATGTTGATGCTTATACTTTGCAAGCAACATCCTTATGTCACTGTGTATTAGACGTAGGGATCCCCGTAGATCCATTGATTGTGACAAATAGGCTAGTGTTGGATTTTGATTATCATGGTGCAAATCTAGAGCTTGAATATTTAAATTCTTATAGAATAAGAGAATGTATGTCTTATCTTCATGAGATCAATGTTGGAAATAGTAATTACAAGTCGGTGAGCGTCACTTCTCCTTACTCAAACTCAGTCGATCAAAAAACAGGGGAGTTAATTAATGAAGTCGATCTTAATCTTTCTGAGTCCAGTTAAGTCCATAGAAGTCAGTTGTATTTATTGACGTCTTTAATGTTGAGTCAGTTTTAAAAAGTCTCATTATTATCTATATATGTACGAGTGTGTAAGAAGTCAAGAAGAAGATAAGTAGAGAGAAACAGTCGTAGTCGCTGAAGGTAGTCAAAGAAGTCTCAGAGCTCAAGCTCTAGTTAATATATCAAGTATTTTTTAATTTCTATTATGTTTATGAGTTTATGAGTTTATGTGTTAAATATTAGCACAGTGTCTATAAATAATTTCATTAAGTTTGTTATCACAACGCATAATAAATCATGCATGACCATGAAGGCACTATTCTGAGGTCAAGATGTATGGGAGATAGTCGAGAATGACTATGTGGAACCAACATATCAGGCATCATATAACGCTCTCACACAAGCTGAGAATGATGCTTTGAAACATCAAAGAAAGAAGGATGGAAAGATGATGTTTTACATACATCAAGCCATGCATGAGAGCATACTCCCAAGAGTTGCATCAACGAAGAAAGCCAAGGAAGCACGAGACATCTTACAAACCTCTTATCAAGGTATGGACAAGGTCAATACTTCAAAACTACAAATTCTTAGAAGAGATTTTGAATCCCTGTCAATGAAAGATAGATTCATTTTACACCCATGTTATAGGCCTGATAAATCAGATTAAATCTCATGGACAAACCATAGAGGACAGATATCCTTATTTTTAATATTTCTGGGATTAATATATCCTTATTTTTTTAATATTTTAATATTTAGTCACATATCTTTATTAATATATCCTTATCTTATGTGTTAATATTTAGTCACATAGTTTGTTATATAGTATTGATTATTATGAAGTAGAGTGAACATTCTTGAGTGGTTTTATGAGGTTGTTGGATGAAAACTAAATTAGCTCTAGTTTAGTGTGGGTGAGATATTCTCTCAACTAGTTATGATTGTGATAAGGTACTCTTTCTATTTTTAGACAAGACTTCATGTATTTATATGTGTACAATTAATTTGTTGAATAAAATAATCAACACACTTTTGTTGTGGAACTCTCTACTAGTATTTTCAGATATAGTACCAGAGCTAGTGGGAACTCTTGAGGTGAGATGATTGTGTGATGAGTTATTCTAAAAAAACTCCTAGACAACTGAAGAAGGAGAGGAAGCTAAGCTTTGATTGTTATAGTCATAGAGATGATTGTTGTAGTCATAGAGGATAGAGTAGGAGAGTAGATTGATTGTTTAGCAAATGATTTCCATGGTGTGAATGTGGTATTGTTTTGACCATTGCAAAACATGGTCTAGATGAAATCTTGGATCAATTTCCCTTCGCCCACCATCCTTTCACATTCTAGATCAATTCTTACAAGCTCGGATGCCATTTACTTCATGAGGGAGTTCGTAGGGTTCACAAGACTCACGAGAAAAAACGCATTGACCTTGCGGATCATCACTGAGTGAACGAGAAGTGTTTGAAGGAAAATAAAGTCATGCAAGTCTCATCACCCTATTAAAAAAAGAAAAAAATTCTTCACGTTTCAAACTTTTACCAGAGAAAGAGATCAGATCATTTCGATCATGGGGAAGAAAAGAATTGGCATTAGCATGAAGGATAACAATATTGTCAAAGTGAGAGGCATCATTTTGGTATTTGTGTGCTCTGTGATTTTATTGTGGGATTGCGATAACTAGCGATAGATGCTCGACATGCTGCTCATAAAGACGAGCTTGCCAATGACTGGCTTGTCCAATGATTTCTCCATCTTTGATAAAAATGGTGCTGAGCTGATCAACAAACAGAGATGAGAGAGTCTACATGATTCGAAACTGGATGTCAATGGTTCGTGGATTTCAAGGAGTTTGTGATGCTATATGAATCAATAAAAGGTATGTTGGACTACATTGTCGATAGACCAAAAACATGCAGGTATTAATGTCAGCAACAATTGCCAGATTTAGGATCTATTAGAGAGGGTTAACCCATGTCAAGAAACTCACAGGAAGAGTTGAAACTAATGTCCAACAGTCTCCCCTAGCCCATGTTGGGTGAGTTTCAATTGCTCTAATACTTTTTGTTTGACTAGGATTGTCATTAGATCAAAACCCGTAGGCATTAATCTCTACCACAATCACCAAAGTTAGGATCCACTAGAGGGGGTTAATCCATGTAGCAAAACTTGTTCTACCATTTGTTGGACTACAAATGTTGCGCCAAAGTTAGGATCCAAGAGAGAGGATTAACCCATGTTACCATTTGTTGGACTACGATTTCTGTTAGACCAAAACCCGTAGTCATTAATCTCCGCCACAATCGCCAAAGTTAGGATCCACGAGAGAGGATTAATCCATGTCGTGAGAAGCATTGAACCCAATGTTCAACAAAGTAAAAAAACACAAGAAGAAGAGAAAGTGGATCATGTAGACAAAGATGTAGATTTGGTTGAGGCATTCGGTTTAATAATGGTAGAAGAGCTCCAATCCATGCTAAAGTCACTGGGTTTCAAGGAAGGATGAATGAAATGATACAAAAAATGGATAAGAAGGTGACAACTGGAATGGCCTCTTTTTGTATGACTTTGAACGTTGTCTAATGTATGGAAAATACAATGTTGCAGGTCGCGGTGATATTATCTTGAGCCCGATGCCTTTGAGTCTGTAGATAAGCCTTTTCCAGCACAGGTAAAAACGTTGTGCCAACTGTTTCAACCATTGCCTACTTGGAAATAATGGAGTAAGCGCCAATTGTAAGCGTCAGTTGTAAGCACCAGTTATAAGCTTCAGTTGTGAGAGTTAGTTGTAGGCGTGTTAAGAGTCAGTTCATAGTTAAGAGTCTAGTTGTCTTTGGTTTGCATGTAATCGACTCGGTAGAGTCTGTTCCTAAATAAGGATGTAATCCGTCTTCATTAAATAATAGAGAAGTGAGCATAGCCTCACCGTGTGTTTGTTTCACATATTTTATCTTGGTATCAGAGCCATGGGAGTGAGGTGCGAAAATTCTAGAGGTTCGCAGGTCCCTCCTCTGGTAGGGTGCGAAGTCATATTACTCGCACTTTCACGCATGCTCGGAACCAAAAATTTTCGCACGCTGTTGTCCATTTAAGTGTGAACTTCCTTCACGATTTTCGCAACCAAGTAACGGGTGAGGTGTGAACTCCCCACAGTCTACAGCAGGGTCAGGTGCGAAAACGTTTTTCGTCTACACAGGTTGGATAAAAAAAAGAGGATGCGTGGGTTATTGAGAGAGCTGCTCCAATTTGTTTTTCTATTGCTAAGTTGCATGCCATTGCATGGAAGAGTCCTCATTTTCTGAATTGATGTGGAAGAGTGAGCAAATTCGTGAGTTTTTCTGTGTGGAAGAGTCCTCATTTGTTGAATCGGTGTGGAAGAGTGAGCAAATTCCCGTGGAAGAGTGAACAAATTCGTGAGTTTTTCTGCGTATCAAACAAATCGTGAGTTTGAAAGAGTGGATTTTGAATGCATGCGTGGAGTTTGAATGGAGGGTTGAAAGCATGTGCGTGAGTATTTGCATGAAGAGTTAATGCATGAGTTTATTTTTTAAATAGTGAAGGTTTAGTTTGCATAGGATTTGCATTTTCATGTGGAGTTATTAAATAGTGAAGATTTTCAAGTGGAGTATTTAAAATTGGTGCCACTATTTAAATCATTTTTTTAATAGTGAGGTGGAGTTATAAAGTTTATTAAAGGAACTTTATGATAGTTTCATAAGAGTGGAGTTATGAAAGGATAAAGAAAAAGGTGGAGTTATGACTTAAGGTGGAGTTGTAACTTAGGGATCATAAATCTTTTTAAGAAATTGATATTACTTTTTAAAAGTGTTTTTAAGGATTTCTTATATTTCTTTTAAGAAAATTGAGAGTCAAGATTGAGATGGATCGGTGGTATCCGAAGGCAGAGCGATGGACTGCTCAGCGCAGGAGAAAACTCGACAGAAAGTGGCATATCCTTGGTGATTTACTTGCAGAGACTAAATTGCAGCGATGACGAATCCTCTAGCAGAGACCTACCTCAACGAAGCCAACAAGCTAGATGGCTTGAATTTCATTAACTAGAAATTCAAGATGCAGACGCTCATGGAGGGCTATGGTGTCTGGAACATTGCGAAGTGAACTGAACTGAAACCTGATGCGGCTGTAGGTGCGACAGTAGCACAAATCCAAGATTGGGAGAAGCGCGAAAACAAGGCAAAGGTATTGTTGCGCATGTATGTTAAAGATAGCATAATTCCACATATTAGAGAAGCTACAACTTCTGCTGCAACATGGACAGTGCTTAAAGAATTGTATGAAACTAGCAACACAAATCACATTTTGTTCCTGAAAACTAAATTGCTAGGCATTAAGATGGATGGAAATGAATATGTTAGTTCATTTTTGGGTCGCATTAAAGAGGTGAAAGACAAGCTAGTAAATAT
>ML796959.1:111059-121367 GCA_009831015.1 Picea engelmannii | reverse complement strand
TACCAACTTGATCTGAAAATGATGAAGACTTGTATTCTAGAAAATATTTGCAAGTTTTAATTCAAGTGTTCTTATGCAAATGGATCAATTTTGCAAACACAACTTTTATAGAAATAACACATTCAAGATGCATATAAACAACAGTAAATAACAGTGAATAGAAAACACATAACACAACAAATGATAAAGGAGTTCACCCCTCTCTTGGGATACATCTCCTGGTCCAACTTCCAATGGATCTTTTGTATTACTTGCTCAAAGTGCTAAAATATGTATTTTACAATGCTCAAAATTCCAAATAGATGTCTCCAATGGCTTCACAACATCCAAAAACCCCTAGCTGGGCTTTTTTGGCACCTCGTTTGGCCAAAAATTGAAGAAGATAGGCTTCCTGGAAGTTCCCCTTCAAACTTGTTGTCTCTGGATCGCCAAAATGCACCTCTGCCTCCTCAACCTAGCCCCAACGTGCATATTTGTGTTAAAACCCAACACTGGGTGCAACCACAAAACGATGTGAACTGTAAGACGGTTAGGGCGCGCCCAGCCCCTAACCGCCAAATCCATGGGCATATGAGTCATGTGACCGCGTTCTCATACGGAAAGGGGCTACATTTTAAAACATATGGTAAATGGTTTGGAACGCGCACCGCGCCGGTGGTTACATTGCAAACATATATGACCAGGGGCCAGGGCTAAGCCCCGGCCTAAACCGCACCCCATATCAAAACTATTGCAACTTATATACATTGTTTAACATATATATAATAAGAATCACATGTGGGCGCGTCGTTTGGGCGGCCCTTCCCAAGGCTCTTCCCCTGCCTAGAGGTCGCAGGGTCAAGGCGTGCCGACTATCAAAATTTTAGACCACCGTCTAGGTGACACGTGGTGGCCATTGATTAGGCCACGTGTCACCATCCCATTCGCCACAAACAAGCCACGTTTCATACGTCAACTCATCCACATGACTGCCAACCAACACCTACCACGTGTCGTACAACCCTGCCACATGTCATACGACTCTACCACGTGTCGTACGGCCCTGCCATGTTAGCATCCATACAGACTGTACAGTCAACACAATTTTTTTTGCCTCTTTGTCGATTTGAACAGAATGTGATATCTCTCTCATATGACGTCTATTTGAACCCAAACGAGTTGCGTTGGGTTTGTGACGACGAGGCCTATGCACCCGTTCGATTTGAAGTGATTCCAAGCACTTTGACTTTCGAGCAAAATTTGATCCCCTGGATCAATCTCCATGATCTTTCTCCTTTGAATATGCTTGAATAATTATCCTCAAATCTTCAAAGGTTGGAGAAAAGATTCGAGAAGCTTGAATAATCCTTTTGTTGGAGTCTTCAAATATTCCTACACATTACAAAACTCATCCAACTTTGAGATATACATGAAAATATGTCAATTTTCTAATATTTAATCACAAATTCTCTTTTAATACTAAAATAAATGATTTGGAAAATAATAAGGCTAAACCCATATTTAATTATGAAAATGGTATTAATGAATGGTTTATGGAGTGGTAGAATATGGATAAATGTGAAGACTAGTGAAAGGAAAAGATGATGAAATGTGACAATTCTGAGACTCAACATACCCCCCAATTGAACTTGTTGCATGTCCTCATGCAACCTTGCATAAAAACTTTTCTTCTCAATTTTGGTTCTGCATGATTATATATTTTTTTAACAATAAAGAGGATGAAAATTCCTCCCCCCCAACTGATCTTGTGGCATGTTCGCATGCAACCTTGCATGGTTAGTCTTTAGGACTTTTGGCTTCTGAATGAAATCATTCCATGATGTGAAATACATAAGTAACAACTAATGTTTCTGATGGTTGGTTTTTGTGTGACAACCATGAATATAACGAATGTTCATTCTTGTGTTAACAACATTCATTTTTTTTTACTTGTTTGCTTGCTGCAATAATATTTTAAGCACACTTGCATTAGAAATGATAAGCCATCAACGTGCATAAGAAATCTTTTTCTTCATGTTATGAATCATGCCAAGATAGATCAATCACTGGAAAAGTGCAAGAAAGTGTAGTTCAGACGAGACATGTTGGTCAACAGTATATGAAGTGATGAATGTGTAAATGGAATCAAATGGTAATGAATATCTCCCCCCAACTGAAGATGTACTATGTGTACGAAAAGGAGAAAGGAAATGGAACATGGTGAGGGAATTTTCTAAATTCACTCACTCTAGCATGTAAGGAATTGCATGATTAAAGAGTAGAAAACAACATACCTCCACTTACCCAAAAGTAGATGATCTATGCAATAGGAATGTGGTTGTTGCTGGATCATAAAAAATGTGACTGTTGTTGTTGCTGCGACTGGATCATGGGATGTGAAGTGAAGGAATCTGAATTGTTGATTGGTTGTATGAATCAAAAGATGAAGGATGAAAGTGGAACTGCAATACTATCATATGGCTAGAAAAGTATTGTTGCAACTGCTAATGGAGTCATGGAAAAGTGTATAGTCTTCACCCGCTGCTAAACCTAATGGTACAATTCTAATCATGCGAATGAATGTGCCGATGTCGAGCATGAAAAGAAGTCATTGGATTGTTGACCATTGATGAATGTCGTTAACCAATGCGAGGCAAACTCATCATTGATGTCAATGAGTGCCAAGGTACCTAAGTACATCTTGTGAAGTGCGAATGAATGAGCTGATGTCAAGCCACTTGCAAGCTCTAACGATCAAGGGACATTGATGTATTCCCATGATTGTTAGCAAGAGAACTTTCCATTAAGGCATGCAAGCCTCAAGGTACTCAAAAGGAATCTAGTCTCTATCCCAGATAAGTTGCTGAGGTCGATGGGGCAAGACTTGTTGAAAGGTGGGCCTTAAGGAATCCCACATCAGTCAACGCGAGTTGTACAAAATGATTGGTAGGACTATAGATGAAAAGATCTTGGCGGAAACAATGTGTATGAAAAAGAAAGCAAGGTAATGTAGTCGTCAAAAGGGAACTTAATGGTTTTATTTGCAAGGCAAAATGAATGGAAAAATAAGAAAGATATGTATGCGACTCAGAAAGATAGGCGTATGTGAAGTCATGACTGATAAGGCAATGAAAGGTGGACTTCAATACATGGATGACGAGTAAGCTTGGAGGGAGAAAGGTAAATCATCATGTCATGGCGTAATTGGTTTTTTGAAAGATGGTGATGTAGCGACAAACGTCATGACATCTATGATGAGCAGTTAAGCTCCTTCAAGCTTTTAAGGAGGCATGTCTTCTGAATATATTTGGTGATCCTTGAAAGTCACTTATGCATGAGAGTGGATCATCTTCAAACCTGTAAAAGGCTAGCACTAATCCTGCAATAAATATTGTGAGATCATCGAAGAATATAAAAGTCAGGAATGAGTATTAATGCGAACTAATTAAATTCAAAAACAAAGTATGTTTTACCTCTTGCCCCCTTTGCACGCAAGTCATTGATTGTTGTTTGAAGTGAATCAAGAAACCAAGTTAGCTCAATTATTTTAATATTGTTTTCAGGATTTATGAAATATCCATTTGCAATTTGTTTATTATTATTATTATTATTATTTAATCTTTTTTTTTTTTTACATTTTTTTTTATGGTTTCTTTTTATTATTATAATAAAAAAATAATAATAATAAAATCGTTTTATTTATAATAATAAAAAATAAAAATTATTATTATAATAAACAAAGTAAATAAGATTTTTTTTTTTTTTAATAATTTTTTTTATATAACAAAACAAAATAAAGATTATTTCTTTATTATATTTTGTTAATGTTTTTTTTTTCAGCTTTTTAATTGTTTTTTTAGAGCTAAAAAAAATTAAAATAAAAAAAACTATTACACCAAAGCTATAAGACATCGAGGTGATAAAATGGAAAACGCATCCTTATGCATATCCTGCAAAACCAAACCCTTACATCCGAGAGACGTCGTTGCTAGCTGGCTGATCTTCAGTACTTCCATTTTAGCCTCTTCCAGATGCTTCCATCCTCATCGAATTGAATGCAGTGGCCGCTTTCTCAGGAGGAGATCTCAACTTCCTGAAACCGATCTTGACCACATCAAGGCATGCGCACTGAGCATCCGCACACCCACACCAATATGCAATGCCATCAACAACATGTACTAGATCGGATCTCACAAAATTTCGTATATGAAGCATGGTGGTCAGTGCAGAGAGACACAACATCGAAGTTGATGGATGATGGAAACATCCCTATCAAAATGTTAAGTCTTATTCCAGTTTTTGGAAGATAATAAGGAGATCACATCCTTCAAGTTCATAAATAGTAAGCCGTCGATCAATGCCCCGTAAACCACCTTGCACCAAGAATACCAGGACGTGGATCTTCAAAGTTCAAACTGAAAAAATGACTGGATACATCTCAATTGATCTATCAGCAGCACGATGAGCAATTGCGGTTTCTACTGACACGTCGCAATTGGGGGGAATTTTGATTTCAGTCTCAGGTTCTGTCAATGCGGCTCTAAATAAAGTATTTGTGATCAGAGAGAGCAGAGTTTTCATAGTTGATGCCCTGGAGATAGTCAAACGTTGCTTCCCAGCTCGCCGACGTACTATCTTCCCACATCCAGTCACACGTGGTTGGATCAAACCTAATGCTTGTGTTGCTCAGAAAAAAAATGGATGGACGATATTACTATTCTAGGTGTTATGCCTGCCCAGAAATAATTTATCGAACAACGTGGGGTTCATAGCAGAATCGTCTTCTGATGGGGCTGGTCGGGAAGGGAAGGTGCGGCTCGGAACACAACATCGGGCTCGGGCTTCGCAGGTACAACAGATGGAAAACAACACCAAAATGTTGGTGTTACTTCTGTAGCCATTGTTACCACTATCACGCCCATCGCTATATTCATAGCCACTGGGGGAACTAGATTTGAGATCACTATGTGCCCTGGACCACTGACCCTTATTAGATTTGTCACTAAATTGACATTTCCCCAAAATAGAGCAATCAAGGCACTCATCGAGATACATGGCATATGTGTGTACAAATGCAGAATAGTCCCAAGCATTTGAGTGTGAATCATCCCTAAAATCAGATAGATTGAGCAGGTGTGCACCATGCCTCATTCCCTGAAGAACTTCCCGCTCAGAACTTGGATCACCGTCCTGAAATAACCTGTGAATGAGCATCAACGTCTTCATTGCCACTATCCAATTTTGTGTTTTTCTTTGCTGATTCTCTTGGACAAACTCATAGCTTCCACCCAATGATACGCCAAACTCTTAGCAAAGCAGATTCAGTCAGTGAAAATAGAATTTCAGGTTTTACCGATCACCGCCTCACCTCCTGTACTCTGGATTATGCACTACAAAAGCAATTTCAATACACTTTCACTGATTTCATATCTTCTTGACATTGTCAGTATAACTGGACAGACTAATCCACTTTTTTTAATGGTTTTATCGTTTTGCAGGTTTGTGTGGGTAGTGAAACAAAGGTCGCATAATTCAGGTTTGTGTGGGTAGTGAAACACATTTTTTTCAAGTTTTGTTTTGGTTTATATATATATTTTTATTTTTGTATCACTCTTAAAAAAAACAACTTTTCACTGATTATTTCTGAAAATTCCATATGCAAAATTTTAGTACCTTTTTTTTTTTTTCAGANGACAGTTTAAGCGTGAATTTTTATTTATAAAAACATAACTATTTTTTTTTTAAGTTTTATTTTGGCTTTTATATATTTATTTTTATATCACTTGTTAAAAAAAATTAAAAAAAAATGGAAATTTTAAGAGAAATTCAAATGAAAGTTTTTAGCGAATGGAGATCCATGTTATGTTTTTCTGAAAATGTTAGACATCCTACTTTCTACTTTCTGAGATCGCACTAAGAGTGGGAGGAGAGCATACTTGTTCAAAACTTAACACAAAATGAGGTCAACGTTCTGCTAATTAGCCAATGAAAGATCACCAATTCATCAATATCTATCAAAATGACCAAGCCTATAGTTGTTCAATAAATGCTTGACGTCATCATTTAATTGCTTATTATTGGTCAAAAAAGGTTTGTTGCGTCAACTATGACATCAGCCTAGGTTAGCAACGTTAGGGTTAGTTAGGGTTTCAAAATTAAAGTTTGAAAGATAGTTTAGTACACTAGAAACTCAAGGTTGGAGATATTACCAGTGCCTTAGGGTTTATGGAGTCAAAGTAACGACACAAGGTCTCGGGAGGATTAAAATTCAGAGACTCGAAGGTAGGGTTCTATGGTCCTGCAATGGCAGGGCCCTAGAATCAAAACCCTAGGGCAAGGAGGCTCACTCTAGTGTTGCTTAAGCAAGGCCTCGTGCTCCTTCCTCCTTCTCTAAATACACTTGGAAAAACGGCTAGGTCAAAGTATAAATTTAAGGGAGAAGGTGTTGCAAAGGCAAGGCCTTCAAACCCTAGAAAGTGAAACCCTAGGTGTAGTTCATCTAGGCCTAGGACGTCTCCTCTTTTCAACCTATAACTTCAACTCTAGCTCAGAAAAAAGAGAGAAAAGTGTAGCAACAGCTAGGCTATATCTTCTTCTTTCAATGGCTAAAAACTATTTCTCATCACAGGGACATATAGCAATGACCTACTTGTGTGCTTGCTACCTAAGGTTTTAAAATCAACAATTTATAAGCAAATGTAAGAATACTAACCTACAACCATTCAATCAAGAATTTTTGCAGGAAAAACACTTACATATCATGAAGAAAGCATATGCAAAACCCTAGTTGTAAACCTTTCATGAGAGAAATGCCATACATGCGAAGAGAAATCCTCCTCCGAGAGTAGCGCCTCACTTAAAACACCAAAAATACCCAAACTAGGGCGCAAGTATTGAGATCTCACAAGAGAGTGAGTTGTGTTTTTTTTTTTTTAAATGAGGGAAAAACATCCTCAATATATATCAATCCATGACCTTTAAATTACAAAATAGATCATTAAAACAGCCGACAAGGCTGACTACAAAATTTACACTGTTTTTACATTAACTGCTAAGAAAAAGACACAAAATGAGCAAAAGGTGGGACGTCAAGCCCTTCTGAGGGAGACGTTGGCCCTTTTTGGGCATATCCAGCATCCAGAAGTCAGACGTTAGCCCTTTTAGGGATCCTCCAAGCTACCACACGTGCCAACAACTCATCAAACTGCCACATGCTTCAAGGTGACGTCCATATCTCCTGGGTGATGTCCTGTCCATCAAGAGGAAAACGTTCCATCTGAAGTGGGTCATCCCCCCTAGGCCGGGCTCTACCAAAGTGTCATGGGTGGAACGTCCTTCTTTTCTTCATGTGCAAAGGCTCATCACGTCACTATCCTGTCTCTGCCATCCCAACAACCATCTGATGGGCTCTTCAGCCCCATGGAGGTCCAACCTAATCATCTCCCCATGTGTATCGGTTCGCTGGTACCTGTCCGTCGAGCATTGTCCTGCACATCAAAAACTTCACCCTCCATGGGCTCGTCAGTCCTCGGGATCATAGCAATGTCAATCATATTTCATCATTAAATTCATCAAATACATGCATAAGACCCCTAGCATATCCTCTAATAGCTCAAAGATATTACACTGATCTACTATACAAAGTTGAAGAAATAGACAGAATAACCTATTGGGCCAGTATCCATAAGAAGAAGAAAGTTTCCAAAGAAGATTATTCAAGCCATGTAACATGAAGTGATATGGTCTAGGATGTTCAATCATAATGAAGACTAGGGGTAGGTATTGTTCGTGGGTGCCTTTGTAGGAGGCGAGTTGTACCTGTCATGGATGTAGTTTTTTCCAAGCCCCTTTATTGCCTTTATTATTTTCTTATTTATTACTTTTTCTTTCTTTTTTACTTCAAGGTCTGACCAGAGGACACTGCCTTGGCATGGTGACCAGAGCTGACAGTGTTACCTACTAGTATTTTCACAGAAATGATAAGGCTGGCTCGTGATGAGACCCCCTTTCCCTTGGCCATGCAACCAAGTTTCATTGCCCTAGCGTGGTGACCAGATAATGGCAATGTCATACTGCTAGATACCTATGAACATAATGGGTTGGCTCGTGATGAGACCTCCCATCCTCCTGGCTAGGCCTTGTTTTTTATTATTTTCTTTGGGTCCCTTCGTTTTTTATCGAGAGGCCTTTTATTGCCTTCTCGGGTATCCCTGGGCGAGGCATCTCTAAGTTTTATTTCCTATGGATTTTATCTCTTACCCCCTGGGCCTTTAGCCCCTTCTTCCCACAGGACAAAGTGTAACACCTCAAATAGGTCATCCTAATGCCCGAACTAGGGGAATGGGATGGATGTATGGGAGATCAGATGTAAAATGATAATATGGTGGGAACAGACGATGGCCCTTCAAATCCCCCCTGGTGGCTAACCAAAACCCATGGATACAAGCTTGCTAGGGCACCCCATTAATCCCCCCAACAATGGTCAAGTGGGTTAGTGTAAGATCCAAGCCTTTGTCAGAAATGTAAGGAACCTGATGCATATATAAGAAAGTTATAACGATCAGACATGACACATACCATGATACTTGGACCAATTACCTCATGGAGCAAGAGTCTTCTCTGATGCAAGTCCGAGCTAATGGTGATGGATGTTGTTGTTGTTGACAGGACAAATATGGTGAAGAAGAAGAAGGATGGGCCCTCCAAGGCCATGCTCAGGTCAATCCTGCTCTCGATACTCCATGTCTAGGACCTGTGGGCTTCGAGACATGATCTCCTAGTTATCCCTAGAAATCGGGGATAACAGTCCTTATACTCCCTTGAAACCACCTTTCAATGATGCTTTCGTATGTGTGATTTCCGTTCCGATTCAACTTACTTGCATTCTCTTGTTGGTCCTCGATCTCTTGTTCGAATAGTTGTTCCTCATTTGATTCTTCGAGTGTCGATTCTTCTTTTTTTTCAGGAGGATAGGCTAAGTCCTTAACTGCTGTCAAGATCTCATCTTCTTGAGAATATGAGATCCCGGCTTTTGCTAGGATCTGAGAGAGTTGTTCTAAGGTTATATTCATTCTAAAATCATCTTAATAGTATTCAAATCAGATACTTTATATAAGAAAATGTAAGAAAACCAATTATATACTCGAAGCGCCACTGTGCTACTAGGACCCTCTTGTCACCAAGTTATCTGGTCACACAAGTTAGCTTCTCTTCTCATATATATATATAAAAAATGGCTAATGCTAATAAAACATATATTCTAACTACTAAAAAGAAGAGAACAACCTAACTTTCGAGAAACCCCAATAAGGTGGATGCGTGGGCTCTTCCCTCACATCTTACCGTCTTCTCTCTGCCCTTAGGTCGTCCTTAAAATCACACCAGACTTGCATGAAAAGAAACAATCAAGGCTTTGGAAAAACAAAAGCAACCTACTTATGCTCTAATCCCTTTAGCACCTCCCCGGCAACGACGCCAAAATTTTGGGGTTAAATATTGTCAATGAATTAATTACCCAACTATTTAATTTTCAACCCGGGGCTCGCAAGCTTCGAGGTGCAGGTGCAGGAAACGCAGGATTAAAGTGAAACTAGCTTAATCTAATGCTTGAAAAGGAAACACACAACTGAAATCAAATCTAATTAGGAAAGAATGCATTTGCATAAAATAAATCTAGTTAAGAAAGCATGAAATTACATGAAATGAATCTAATTATGAAAGCATGAAATTACATGAAATGAATCTAATTATGAAAGCATGAAAGACAAATAATGCGTAACAAGAAACTAGTGAGCTCACATGAAATCAACACCACTAACTCATAATAAAGAATCCTCTATTCAATATGGAGAAATCAAGATATCAGTATTAAATCATAAACTCTATTACATATCATTCCAATCCAACCTCTATAAAATGAATAACTCCCTCAATCATTCACACACTTATTAATTTCATTCTTTCACTAAATCCTACTCATGCTCCTACTACTCCCCCACTAATCTCAAATGGAGAGAGATCACCTCTTTATACATGAGTTGCTTTGAAAAGAGGATAAGCAACTAATAAATGTAGATCCACTTTCCTCTCAAGTAGGTACAACCAATCTGCTAATAATTACATAATATTTATCTCTACAAATCCTCACAAATCTTTAATAAGAAATTCTATCCATATCTCCATGATGTTTCTCCTTTGAATATGCTTGAATAATTATCCTCAAATCTTCAAAGGTTGGAGAAAAGATTCGAGAAGCTTGAATAATCCTTTTGTTGGAGTCTTCAAATATTCCTACACATTACAAAACTCATCCAACTTTGAGATATACAT
>ML796959.1:80110-106966 GCA_009831015.1 Picea engelmannii | reverse complement strand
TGCAAAATTTTATTACTTTTTTTCAGAATATATATATAACCATGACAGTTTAAGTGTGAATTTTTATTTATAAAAACATAACTATTTTTTTTTTAAGTTTTATTTTGGTTTTAATATTTTTATTTTATTTTCACTTGTTAAAAAAAAATTAAAAAAATTAAAAAAAAATTGGAAATTTTAAGAGAAATTCAAATGAAAGCTTTTAGCAAATGGAGATCCATGTTATGTTTTTTCTGAAAACGTTAGACATCCTACTTTCTACTTTCTAAGATCGCACTAAGAGTGGGAGGAGAGCATACTTATTCAAAACTTAACGCAAAAACTAAAAATAACATCCTACCTACTCTATGCTAATTAGAAGTTGGAAATTAATTACGTGTAAGCAAATTTCCAATTTAATCATTTGCGTAATAGGAGAAAGAATATATTCACACGCAATTTTGAAAATTGAAAACTAAAATGTATAGAAGAGAACTACTAAAAAGAAGAGAACAACCTAACTTTGGAGAAACCCCAATAAAGTGGATGCATGGGCTCTTCCCTCACGTCTTACCATCTTCTCTCCGCCCTTAGGTCGTCCTTAAAATCACATCACACTTGCATGAAAAGAAATAGTCAAGGCTTTGGAAAAACAAAAGCAACCTACTTATGCTCTAATCCCTTTAGCACCTCCCCGGGAACGGCACAAAAATTTAGGGGTTAAATATTGTCAATGAATTAATTACCCAATTATTTAATTGTTAACCCGGGACTCATAAGCTTCAAGGTGCAAGCGCAGGAAACACAGGATTAAAGTGAAACTAGCTTAATCTAATGCTTGAAAAGGAAACACACAACTGAAATCGAATCTAATTAGGAAAGAATGCATTTGCATAAAATAAATCTACGTAAGAAAGCATGAAATTGCATGAAATGAATCTAATTATGAAAGCTTGAAATTGCATGAAATGAATCTAATTATGAAAGCATGAAAGACAAATAATGCGTAACAAGAAATTGGTGAGCTCACATGAAATCAACACCACTAACTCATAATAAAGAATCCTCTATTCAATATGGAGAAATCAAGATGTCAGTATTAAATCATAAACTCTATTACATATCATTCCAATCCAACCTCTATAAAATGACTAACTCCCTCAATCATTCACACACTTATTAATTTCATTCTTTCACTAAATCCTACTCATACTCCTACTACTCCCCCACTAATCTCAAATGGAGAGAGATCACCTCTTTATACATGAGTTGCTTTGAAAAGAGGATAAGCAACTAATAAATGTAGATCCAGTTTCCTCTCAAGTAGGTACAACCAATTTGCTAATAATTACAAAATATTTATCTCTACAAATCCTCACAAATCTTTAATATATTTAATAAGAAATTCTATCCATATCTCCATGATCTTTCTCCTTTGAATATGCTTGAATAATTATCCTCAAATCTTCAAAGGTTGGAGAAAAGATTCAAGAAGCTTGAATAATCCTTTTGTTGGAGTCTTCAAATATTCCTACACATTACAAAACTCATCTAACTTTGAGATATACATGAAAATATGTCAATTTTCTAATCTTTAATCACAAATTTTCTTTTAATACTAAAATAAATGATTTGGAAAATAATAAGGCTAAACCCATATTTAATTATGAAAATGGTATTAATGAATGGTTTATGGTGTCGTAGAATATGGATAAATGTAAAGAATAGTGAAAGGAAAAGATTATGAAATGCGACAATTTTGAGACTCAACAAATATGTACCAACATCATCAACTATACACCTCATGTATGTGCCAACTCATCAACTAGTTGTCTCAACCATGTACTCAACATGTACCTCAACCAAAATCCCTCATCAATTTCATCATCCAAATCTGATTTGTAGCTCTGTAATAGAACTGGTGTATATTATCACATTCCTGCAAACCTTCCTTAACTTTAACAACAAGACACTAGCAGTTTCATCAAACTTTTCTTTAGTCTCACATGCCTAGTTTTGGATTAGTCAACAGTCCTAACTTGAAGTAATCATAATTTTGAACCTATAATGTATAAATATCTGAAACTGACACAAAATGTTAGTCAGTGTGTTTTATGCAATTCCTCCAGGTTTCACTATTTGGAACCTCTCAGAAAAGGAGTTATAGCAAAAATGGCATACCTTGCTGAATTTTGGCTTATTCTAGAGAGCGACCTTGTAGAGCGTGCCAGCATGAAATATTCATTGAATTGATCTGAAAGTGTTACAAAACATACTACAAACTGTACCCTAACCAACAAATTTGGTCTCACTGAATTTGGATCTGTTATGAAGAACTTATGATATTTTTACCCGAAACACCTGTTTTTGACTAGTTTTAGGACTAGTCACAAACCCTATTTTCCATGGAGTGTAACTCCCAAAATGCAACGACCCACAAGATGAATTGTTTACCACAGATACTTGGGTATGTTTTCTCAATGGAATAGAAATTTCACAGTTTGAATCATTATAGAAAAAAAATTATAGCGAAAATGGTGAGATGACCTGTAAATAACATACCTTAGAAAGCACCATCAAAAGAATTTATCCTTCCTTGCATTTCTGCCTTCTTTTCTTCACCTTCCCTCAAAAATTCGACTTAGATATCCTTGGTTACCTCAGACACCTATAGATATTCAATATCCTCAAGTGTGATTAAAATGAGAGAGCCTTGCCTCTTATTTATACTCTCCAAGTAGCTTCCTTAAAAACATCTTCTAGGTCACTTGGCCCACTTTCTTTATTTTAAAGTTAAGCCACTTCTAATTTCTCCATTAAATTTATTATTGAAATAATTTATTTTTTATTCACTTTGAATTATAATGCACTCATCACTTCACTTTATTATTTACCTTTTAAAATCTCTTAAACCACTTTTACTACTTTGACCTTTCGGGGCTTCTAGATGACATATAAGGGTCCTCCAACTTCGTAAGGCCATAAATCTCAAACCATGAGGAGTTATATGACATTCCACATACCACCAGAAATGGAATGACATTTACTATCCATCTAGAATAGTATTACCTTCAAATATAGCAAAAATCATACAGTTTTCCATCAAACAAACTTGGGTCCATTACCCAAACTTGGGTTCTCCAACTTCACATGGTCATAACTCTCTAACCGTGAGGAGTTATGTGATGTTATACATACCATGGGAAATGACATGACAAGGACTATCCATCTAGGATAGTTTCCCTGACAAATTCTTTGTCCTTCATCTCATTATTCCACAATTAAGCATGGGTTCTCTTACTCTGCAAAGCGTCTTCCCGTGAGGGATTTCACCATAAGGGGACCACTTTGGAGTTCATCCATATTTAATTCTTATCAACCATGAAAAAACAATAATGAGTCATATTTATATCAAAAAATCTTGGGTCCATTACCCAAACCTTTGTGCTACGGGGCTTTCTTCAAGGGTTGACAGCAATGACAACCAACCTTAATCAATACTTCTATCTGATCTTCTTCATATTCCTCTTCTACTTCTTATTCATATTTTTCTTATTGTTCGTAAAGTTGTTCCACTGATTCATTTTCTTCTTCCTCTGATTCTCATCCACCTGTTTCATCAATTGTTACATTGATGCTTTCCACAACTTTGTTCAATCTCAGATTGTAACACTTGTATTGTTTCCTTGTACTTGAGTAACCAACAAGTACTCCTTTGTCCACACGAGATTCAAACTTTCTCATTCTGCCATCTTCTCTTTTGATGTAGCATTTGCTTCCAAATAATCTGAAGTGCTTCACATTTGTTAGTCTTCATTTCCATAGATCATAGGGAGTTTTTTCATTGTTGTTTCTAAGCATTACTCTGTTTTGAATGTGAACTGTTGTATGCACTGCATGTGTCCAAAAAATATATGTCAATTTGGAATCCATTAGCATTGTTCAAGCCATTTCCTCTGTAATTAACATCCATAATGTTCCTTTGTCTCTAAACCACTCTATGAACCAATATATGAATCCATGCTCTCGTCCAATGTCATATATATGTCAAAACCTGCTAAGTGTTCTTACAAATCCATCTATGTCCGTACTATCCAAGACTCTACTACACAACTGTCCATAATGTTGACCCATTTATTACTATACTATCATGAAGTCTTCACTACTACAACTATCAAACTGTACTTTTGCTAACTTATTGCTCTTGATCTATCTACTCAAACTCTACAAGCTGCTTGAATGATGGTTCTTTGGTCTATCACAGCTATCACATAGACTCCCCCTGTCTTATATTCGTGTTACCTGGGAGTCTCTAAGCCAGATGGATCAGAACAATTCCTGCTCTGATGTGTATTCATCATCATCTTCATTGGTAGATTCATCATCTCTCTGAGATCTGACTTCTTTCTTTTTGTCTGTGGATTCATCTTTCACTACAATGCCTGAAAGTACAATCTCTTGAACCTGTTCCTTATTTACCTGTCCTACTTTTCTTTCAGTTATTTTCCAAACCTTTATGTATTTGACATCTTTCTTTTTCTTTGTAGAATTTTCTTCATCTCATTTTATTTCCAATCTTGCCTTCTATGGGACCTAGTCTTTGTTCACCTATTCTTCATGTTTTTTTATCCATACTTTCTTATATCTGATACCAGTTTTCTCTTGCATGTAAGTATCGATCATTCTTCTACAATCACTAGCTATGTGTCTATAGTTATGACATTTGTAACATTCAATGTTACGTGGGGCCACATAGGCATTTCTTTATTGAACATTTCTTTTATAATCCCTGCAATCTGCAACCTTATGTCCAAAATTAGTACAATAAAAACAATGACCATAAAAGAAATTTTCATACATGGGAGTGAATGATCTTCTTTGTGGTGTAGTCCTTCTAAATTTCTTCCTTGAATGATCATAATCATGATTGAAGCTTATTTGTGGATTGAACATGGATGGTCTTATTGAAGATGTATCTTCAATATTTTTCTTAGATTTTGGTTAACCATGATTCCTTCCTTTGAGTACTTCTACATAACTCTTTCTATTTTCTTCATTCTTCTTTTCTAACAACCTATAGTGATTCTCTTCATTCTCTATGACTGATGTGGATGTTTTTGTCTCTTCAACTTTCTTGTTGAGCTTGACGATTTTACTTCTCAATGTGATAACTTCGCGTTCAAGCTTCTCAACCTCTTCTTTTTTTTTCATTATCTGAGACTTCATGACTTCTTCTGTTCTTTTCACTTCTTCAAGATGGATTTTTAATGTGATTATTTCTTCTACAAGTCCTTTCTCTTCTTGACCAAAGTCTGCCTCAAGCTGGTTTAGATCGTTAGTTCTTTCCTTAAGATGATTTGTCAATATATTCTCTCTCATTTCTGCTTTTTCCTTCTGTGTTGCTATGTTGGCTTCCAAATGCCACTTTTTATATTCAAGATTTTATTCGATCTTTCTGGCGTCTTCTAGCTGAGTTCTTAAGTTCTCGATGACCTGTTAGTCTTCTTAAAAAATGTGAACACTTTCCTTTTGTTTCATCGATTCTTTCTTGAGTGACTTGTTTTCTTCTCTTTCTTTTCTTAGTTCATCTAAAGAACTAATCAATTCTGCTTCATAATTGTCTTCTTTTTCAATTAGTTTTTTTGTCTCATTTCCTTCATGGCATTCTACTTCAAGATGTCAGTGTTTTTCACAATTAAATAAAAACAACATACCTTTGTTGATTATGTACTCTTCATCTTATGAATCTGTTTGACATGGTGAACATATTTATTCTTGATCTGTACCTGCATCTTCTTTGGAATTTCTGAATCTGCGATGGGTGAAGAATATATGTCATGTAACTTATCCCAAAGTTCTTTGGTTGATGAACATTTACCAACCTTTTCTCTTACCCGATTAGGTAATCCTTCCGAGATGAAATCCATTGCTATTTTTTTATTCTTCTTCAATTCTTTCTTGGTTGTAGTCTTTTCCCTTTTTGAACTATCATATCTTGTAATGACTGATAGAAAAATATAATGCCCTTGTGCCTGTAAAAACACTTTCGTTCTTTTGCTCCATATCTCATAATTTAACCCATTATGACCATTAAACAATGGTACTCCATTCTTAGAATAATCCATGATCTCTTTCCAGTGGTTAAACTGATTTCTTAATGAACCTACTCTAATACCAATTATTGGATTATTGAGAGGGGGGGTGAATCAGTAATAGAGAAATTAAATCCTTTTTAACCACAAAATGCAAGTGTTATCAATGTAGAATTATCATCCAATAGTTGTAGAGTAAATAAACAATGAACAAATGAGCAATAATACACATACACAGTACACCAGTGTTTTTACGTGGAAATCCAAAGCGGGAAAAAAACATAGAATGTTTTTTCTTATATGTCTTTAAGAATTACATTCATTGGAAGCACCAAATTCCTTTGTTTTCCAGCTGCAAGTGGAAGGAGGCTCCAACCCCCTAGTTTCTTAGGCTACAACCTGAGGGAAGCTCCAACTCCCCAATTCTCTAGCTACAACCAGAGGGAGGCTACAACCCCCTATGTTCTCCGGCTACAACCACATGTCCTTGCCCCATCCAACCGCCCTGAAATATATGTAGAATGATGGAACCATTGTTACACTATCACTGTAAGATATAATGATGTAAACCTATACCAATCAACCTGCACCAAAAAACCTGTACCAATAACTTGAAATTAGCATGTACCATAAACAAGTGCATCAACCATGCACCAACCTGTACCTCAACTTGTACCATAAACAAGTGCATCAACCATGCACCAACCTATACCTCAACCTGTACCATCAACGAGTACATCAAGTATGCACCAAATATGTACCAATGATGCATCAAATACACATAAACTATTAATCATCAATATGTACCAACATCATCAACTATACACCTCATGTATGTGCCAACTCATCAACTACTTGTCTCAACCATGTACCCAACATGTACTTCAACCAAAATCTCTCATCAATTTCATCATCCAAATCTGATTTGTAACTATGTAATAGAACTGGTGTATATGATCACATACCTACAAACCTTCATTAACTTTAACAAAAAGAGACTATCATTTTTCATCAAACTTTACTTTAGTCTCACATGACTAATTTTGGATTAGTCAACAACCCTAAACTTGAAATAATCATAACTATGTACCTCTAATGAATAAAGATCTAAAAATAGTACACAATGTTCTTTAGTGTCTTTTATGCAATTCCTCCATGTTTCACTACTTTGAACCTCTCTGAAAAGGAGTTATAGCAAAAATGGCATACCTTGTTGAATTCTGGATTATTCTAGAGAGCAAAATTATAGAGCATGCCCTACACAAAATATTTGTTGTATGGAACTGAAAATGGTACACATAATACTACAGACGGTACTCTAACCAATACATTTGGTATTACTGAATTTGGATCTGTTATGAAAAAGTTATGACGTTTTTACCCAAAACACATGTTTTAGAATAGTTTCAGGACTAGCCACAAACCCTATTTTCCACGGAGTGTAACTCCAAAAATACAATGACCCATAAGCTGAAATATTTATCACAACTACTTGGATATGTTTCCTCAACGCCCTCCAAATTTTGCAGTCTGAATCATTATAGAACAAAATTTATTGTGAAAATGGTGAGATGACTTATAAATAACATACCTTAGAAAGAATCATCAAAATAATTTATCCTCCCTTGAATTTCAGTCTTCTTTACTTCACCTTCCCTCTGAAATTTGCCTTAGCTTTGGTTACCTCAGTCACATGTAGATATTCAATATGCTCAAGTGTAATTAAATGAGAAACTCTTGCCCCTTATTTATACTTTTATGTAGTTTCCTCAAGGGGTTACCTTCTAACCATCTTAAACCACTTTCCTTATTTTAGGACTAACCCACTTCTAACCACTTCTCCATTAACTTTATTATTTAAATAATTTCTTTTGTATCCACTTTGACTTATAGTACACTCACCACTTCACTTTTTTATTTAAATAATTTCTTATTTGCAACCACTTTGACTACTTTGACCTTTTGGGGCTTCTAGACAACTCATGAGGGTTCTCCAACTTCACATGGCCATAACTCTCTAACCGTGAGGAGTTATGTGACATTCCACAAACCACCGGAAATGACATGACATGTACTATCCATATAGAATAGTCTCACCTTCAAAGATATTAAAACTCATACCATTATACATCAAACAAACTTGGGTCCATTACCCAAACCTTTGTGCTGCCAGAATTCACTACCGGACTTTCTTCAAGGGTTGACATCAATGAAAATCAACCCAAATAATTAACAGGTCTCATTGATTTAGATTGATCCAACGACCCTAATGATCGAAAATCTATTGTAGGTTATGTTTTCATTCTTGGTTCTAGACATGTCACTTGGGCTTGTAAGAAACAAAAGACCATTTCTCTTTCTTCAGCAGAAGTAGAGTACCGAGTAGAAGTTAATGCAAGTTAAGAATCATTATGGATTTGATAGATCCTTTTAGAGTTTGGATTCCAATAACAACATCTGACCACCCTCTGGTGCAATAATTAGACTGCCATCAATCTCACCAAAGGTCCATTTCAGCATCAATGTAACAAACATATTGAGATACAAATGCACTTCATCGGAAAGATCATTCATGGTCGAGTTATTGAAGTGCTCTTTTTCCCTATAGAAGATCAAGTTGTACATATTTTCACAAAGTCTCTTATAGAAGAAAGTTTTTCCAAACTTCGATCCATGTTAGGATTTCATCACGTTGTCACCAAGATAGACTCTAATGCCTCCTCCTATTGTGTCACCTTTGTAAATCCTTCAATCCCACCCCAAGTTGTTCTTAAGGGGGGATGTTCATTTAGAAACTTAAGATTTAGTTAGGTTCAATTTGGTCTAATATATCTTGAGGTAAAAGAGTGTTTCTTTAGTATGCATTTGTGGTTATATAATCTGATGATCACGATATGTTTTAGACAAAGAGTGATCCAACAACTCATATTATCCTCGATCTTAATGGCTACATTAATTCATGGATTAACACCCGATTATTCTATGATCTCTGTTTAAATAACATGGAGGGTCATTTGCTAAAGATCGATTGTGAGAAACTCTCTTGTAATTTTTTTTTTCTTTTGCATTAATATATTGCCTCAAGTGGCCATGTTGGTTGGGGTCGTTGACTATTTCTTTCTTTGAGGGTTTTAACCATGTAAAAAACATGAGTGTATTGATCTTTGATATGGTTGTGCAAGTGGTTATTGAAGGTGTTATTCCTTTTTGGGAATACCTTATTTTTTCAGACAAAGGAAGGCTATGATAAGGTACTTAATGTACAATTACAAACTAATCAACATGTCGAAGATTTGGAGGCTTCCTAAAGTTGTCTCAATACCAATAAAAGTCACTTGAGAGGCTAGACTAAATATGTGGATTCATGACTTAACCATTGGAGGATAAATAAGGGAGTCTCTCTTCAAAATAGTGATACCATAAAAAGTACAATTACAACTATATTTAAGGAAAATTTGTGGTACAATGAAGAAATTAAGCATAAGATAAAATTAATCTATTATAAGGAGATCATAAATCCTAAGATAGAAAGTAAAAATTATTTTTCTAATTTATGCATCTTAGAGATAAAAAATAATATATTTCTAAAATAAGATGGAACTCTTATGAACTATACACCTAAAAACAACTTGGGAGGAAATGATACGTTATGTATATATATATATATATATATATATATATATATTAAGAAGAAGGTTGGGAGGAAATGATATGTTATATTTTTTTTGATATTAAGAAGAAGGTTGAAGAAGAAATACTTAAAATTTTATTTTCAATTATTTTATCATATAAGTGATATATTGAAAAAAAATTATTTTCAACATTTAAATTTAATACACCAAAATTGATCATTCACATATATGATAAAAATTGTGTCAATTGAGTTTAGTTAGTTGGGAGGAATTGTCTTCCTTATCTAGGTTTAACCAACATATTATTGTAATGGCTTCTACCCATATTGTTGATCACCTTGTATATTGAAAATTCTATCATCCTTTGTATATTGAAAATTGTAATGAGAAAAATAATCCCAAACATTAAATAATCTCATTACAACTAAAATAATCTCATTATTATTTTATTTTAAAATATCTATAAAAATTTATTTTAGATTATTCATTCACTAAAGTGATCGTTCAGTAAAATGCATTTTCAGTAAAATGCATTTTCAATAAAAGTATTATACAAAGTAAAATGCATTTTCAATAAAAGTATTATACAAATAAAACGAGATACAATTTCCATTAAAATAAATAGATTTAAACACCAAAAATGTACGCTTTGATATCATATGTTATGATAGATCTACAAAATATAATTTGTAAGTTATGTTATTCAAAAGAAAAACAGAAAACAGCAAAATGCAAAACGCTATGCATATAAGTTGTATGTATTAAGTCCCTTCTCTCTCTGTGTAAAATCGTCATAGCGGCCTGTATAACATCTTTACTTAGTTTTTACGTGCTCTAAATAGTGTTAATCTGAGCTAATATAGGTATTCAAATCAATATTGGTGTTAATCCGAGCTAATATAAGTACTGAGATCAATATGGGTTGGTTTCTGAACCTCCTCCAGGGATCGAACCCAATACATATGCTCTTCTTCATGCAGCTTCTTGTAATTATTAACGTCGTCAATCCATTTCTGGTGGTCTTCTGGATAGAAAATAAAATGCCGTGCCTTCTTTCTTCAGACAAGAGTTCTGAGAATCATTACCAGACGTGCAAACTATTTTGTTAATATCAGTGGAATCCCATCCATGACGTTCCCTGAAAATTATGAGCATTGTTGAAATTGCAGGGGTTGTGACTGAGCAAGGGCTGAAGAATAAATTATAATATTAATTATGTGCTCATCATCTCCATTGAATTTAATTGAACTGAATTGCCCCTTTCAGGGCTTGTGACAAAACAGCAAGTAGCAGTATTTATTGTAATGAAAGCTTTATCTTACTTTATGTTACTTTAGATCATAATCAGGTACTTTGGCTTTTAATTTTTTAATTGGTGGATATGATGAAGAATATTGATATGTGATGCTAATATTGGTTTATAAGTGGTAATCAAGTTAATGAATAATCTGTGTTAATAAGTTACTTTGGCTTTTAATTTTTTAATTTGTGAATATAATGAAGAATATTAATATGTGATGTTAATATTGATTTATATGCTAATTTTAAATTATGGTTTTATTCACCTGAAGGCTAATTGAAAGCTAACATCTAAATATATTCTCAAGTGAAAAAGACAACAAATATCCAACCTTCTAGCCAGCATTAAGCAAAGAATCACATGCATGCAAAAAAAAGCCAACCCTAAAAAATTATTTGGAACTATACGATTCCAATAGTACAATAACTGTACTATTGGGAATTGGATGGGCCTCTGAGGACTGGCCGCCTGGTGAGTTGAATTTTGGGACGCAGGGCCAATACTTTGAATGCATTATTCTGTCGGCAAAGGCACTTGGGTGATGACCATCCCGTGCAGCTAATTGCAGTCCGGAATCCCGGATTGATTTTGGCGAAACATTGAGATCTCAAATAATACCATCCCCGTGCAGTAAGTGCAGTCCGGATTGATTTTGGCGAAACATGAGATCTTAAATAATATGAACGAAATGATCTGATAGCTGCCGTTTAGAAGTAGATTGATGTGAACGGTACGAGAATGGATTCCATTCTCATCTTCTTTCATATATTTTTCTTTTACGGATTGAACCCCACTTCAACGACCCAAAAAAACGAAAGTTTGTTTGAAAAATAGAAACGTGTTGCACATTCAAAACAATAGCAAAATATAATAAGTAACTTGGTTATCACACGAAGCCAAATTATGTCCAAAATTGCAATACAAGATTTGCCAATTCGTGATAGAAATTGACTTGAAGCCATCTTGTTCTTGACTTCAACGGTTTCTTTTTGAATGAACCTTATTTAATTCCAGAATGAAAATGTCACGTTATCTAATTCCAACATCCGAGAGCAATGTTGTTGTTAAGCTTTTGCCACATGACACTTAACAAGAAACATGTGGGCAATAATGTTGTTAAGCTTTTGACACATGACACTTAACAAAAAAACATGTAAATTGAATCATGTGTGTCATGCTTTAGTGAGGAGTGTTTTTCATGATCCCTAGAATGTTGGGGGAGAAATTTATCATATGAAGGTCAAAATATTATCCACTTCACATCTAATTTCCTACTTTCAAGGAGAAGTTGAGAGTCTCATGGATGCTTGAGAGATTTTATCAAACCAATATTTTAATTTGATGGATCTTAAGAAATATTTCTTCCCTAAAATCCTTAGAGATATTTTCTCCCTAAATATCTTGGAAATCCCAATTTAGTGGATCTAGTGAGTGCCATGGTGTTAAGCCTCCAACTCCTATATAATGAGTGCATTCTAAGGTGAAAAGGGGGGGACTTGGGAATATCAAACCTGTGATCTTGTGAGGAGTAGTTCAGAGCATCATTGTTTAAGTCCAGCATAGATAAATCTACTTTCGTCTAACGATATACACAGTAGCAGAAGAGGATTGGTTCGTCTCTTGTAGGAGGGATACTTTTGTACTAGGAGCTTGGAGATCAAATTCAACAGTTGGAGCAGCGAGGACAACCTAAACGAAAAAGGTAAGCCATTTACCTTTTCATCTTTCTCTCTCTTCTGATTTCATTAATGAACATATAAATTAGTCTTAAGGGGAAGTTAGTGTCCATTTGTTTTCCTTCTTTCTTGGATCGAAGGAAACCTTATCCAAGGAGAATTCAACATGCATGTAGGGGGGATTTCTCATAACAGTGCTACATGACACTTTACTAGAAAATTGTCAATTAAATGATAGATGATGACTGAAAGGAAGTATAATTGTGGAAAACACTTCTTACACTAATAATCTATGAGAAAATAATATGCAAAAATTAAAACATAACATTTACAAAAAAATGAAATGAATAGAAAACCATTAAGAACATGATATCATGGGGAAAACCCTTTCAGGAGAAAAACCTCACACCGTAAATCACACTCAATGTATTACATTAACTAAATGGTTACAATACATAGTCTCTATGCTCTCAACAAGAGTATTCATCACTAGCATAATTTTGGAAATGGTTACAATACATAGTCTCTATGCTCTCAACAAGAGTATTCATCACTAGCATAATTTTGGAGAAAAATCAGTAGCATAACAGTGAGATAAAACTTACTCTCACGTTTCCTCCAACCTTGCATTAAATAAATAAGCATAAATAAAGTCATAAACCATTTATGGTTTTTCTACTTATTGAAAACCATCAGGTTATTCCCCGCTCTCTAGTATGATCCACTACAACACTGCAATACTCCCTACTCCACTATGGCACTACAATATTATATCTCCTCTACTACAACACTCCAATAGTCTCTCCTCTACTACATCACTTCAATAGTCTCTCCTCTGCTATAGCTTTGCAATATTCTATGCTCCATTGTAGCAGTACAAGTTGTATGACACACATGTGCCATCATTCTCCCACTTGTCATATACCTTGCAAGGGTACAAGGCAGAATGCATCATACTGCAGGCTAATTTCTAAGTCCCATAAAGCCTATAGACTCATAACATCACTTGAATTTACTTGTGCTCACTTGTTTCATCAATGCATTTGCAACATTGTGCAAGGTGTCAACTTTCTTTAGTATCACCTTCCCATCCTCTACCATGTCTCTAATGAAATGATACTGGATATTTTTATGCTTTATCTTTGCATGAAAGGTTTGGTTATTAGTTAGAAAAATAGCATTGTTACTATCACATTGAATTATAATAGCTTTTTGACTTATCCCTGCTTTTGAATAGAGTTTCATAAGCCAAATGGCCTCCTTATAGGCACGAGTAGCTTCCATATACTCTATGCATGTGTAGTGGAAAAGTGATGATATCTTTTTGTTTTCTCATACAACTCATTGCTCCACCAAACAACTAAAACATGTAAATTCTTGTAGATAACCTTCTATCTACATCCCCTTTTGAATCAAAATAAACATAACTCTGTATATTCACTAAGTGTGGTCCATCCATTGAAACATAATTATTATAGAAAATGCTATATTTGGAATTACCTCACAAATATCTGAACATGGTCTTTGTTATAGCCTAATTTTCATGTCCATGATTAGCCATAAATCGACTTAAGAATCCCATTGCTTGGGAAATGTCTGATCTAGTATAGACCATAACATACATCAAACTACCAATTGCACTAGCATAAGGAACATATGTCATATCCTCCATCTTTGTGGATGTTGTAGGACGCCATTCAACTGAAATCTTAGTTCCCATAGAAATTGGAACACTCAATGGTCTGCAATATTCCATACGAAAACATTGTAGCACAAAGTTTACATACTTAGTATGGCCCAACCAAAGCCTTTTGTTCTCTCTATATCTCCTAATATTCATTCGTAAGATATATTTTTCATCCCCCAAGTCCTTCATATTAAATTGTGTTGAAATCTTATACTTCAAATCACAAATCACATCCTTACTATTACCAAAGAATAACATATTGAATCTACATATAGAGTGATAACAAGGAAATAATCACCATCTTCTTTGTAATACACACAATGATCTGATTTGGATCTCATAAATCCTAATATCAACACAAAATAATCAAACTTTTGGTACCAAATTTTGGGAGACTGTTTGAGATCATATTTAAAGAAATTTTAACTTGAAGACCAATGACTCTTTACCTTTTTCAACATAGTGAGTTATTTTCGTGTCATATAGATCTTCTCCTTCAAGTCACCATGTAGAAATGCATTTTTTACATCAATATGTTCTATATATAAATCAAAGTTTATTGCTACATATAATAAGAACCTAATAAATGTTTAATTAGCAACTCAGAAAAAATATCTCACCAAAGTATATCCCCTCAACATGGGAATATCCTTTTGCAGCCAACCTTGCCTTGTACTTTTCAACACTTCCATCTAAATTGATCTTCTTTTTGAAAACCCATTTACATCCAACAAGATTCATTCCATCAGAAAATGCAACCAAGTCCCACGTATCATTCTTTTGCTTCTTATTCTTATTCTTTTCTTCCTTGCAGTCCCTTCTGAAATGGTCAACCTTTCTGCAGTTCCAACATTTTCCCTTAGACTTTCAAGGAGAATTATGTCTCCCATGGGATTTGGATTTGCCATTTTCTCTCTTTTTTCTTTTCTCCTTCAATCTTCTACGAACAATCAAGGCCTCATTGGTGGATTTAGAAGATTTCCACCTCATCTCCTTTGAGATTAAAGTAGCCACAATCTCATTGAACACCAATGTATTTACAATGCTTCCAATAGACATAACCAGGTTGTCCCATAAATCTAACAAAGAATACAAAAGGGTCATACAATGATCCTCCTCATCCATCTTCACTCCAACTGAGATCTGGGTCATAATAGTATTAAATGCATTTAGATGCTCAACTACACAATCACCAATACACATTTTCGAGGAAAAACACATTTTCCACATAAAAATTTCATTAACCAATGATTTAGCCGATACAAATTCCCCAACTTATTCGAGAGAGATGATGCATTTTTCCCTCAAAAACGTTCATCAATATTGAATCAACCAAATAGAGCCTGATAAGGATTCTTTCCTTTCTTTGCAACACCACCCACTCTTCATCTAGCATATCAATGGGTTTGGAACCCATAGATCTTGATCTACAAGAAGATATTCCATATTGAGCTTCCACAACTCAAAGTTAGTGTCATTAGACTTCTCCATTTCTAATCTAGATGTTCTCACCATTTACCTACAACAAGATTTCATTATGTACAAGCTCCCGCTCAAACAAAGTTTAGATAAAACTACATTGTCCCTAACACCTTGGATTTGAGGTGATTAGGCTTTGATACCAAATGAAAGGAACTAGAGGTGTGGAATACAGTTCCTAAACTAATCTATGAGAGAAGAATGTGTAGAAATTAAAACATAACAATTGCAAACAAATGAAATGAATAGCAAACCATTAACAACATGATATATGGGGGAAAACCCTTCAGGAGAAAAACCCCACACCCTAAAGCACACTCGATGTATTATAGTAACTAAAGGATTACAATACATAATTTTTGTTCTCTCAACAAGAGTATTTGGTAGTAACATAATTCTGGAGCAGCAAAATAGTAAGATAAAACTTACTCTCACATTTTCATGCTCGATGATTAAGGTAAAAGGATAAAATTTGACTATGTTGTATTATCGGATAAAGATGATTTGAGTGACTAAGTGTCTAGTCCTGAAGCATAGAGGGTAAATACTCGATGAGGCATGTAAAATCAATGCTCGAGGACCAAGGCTTGAAAGGATGAGATGCAAACACCAAGAACATGGTAGGAAAAATTGTCAAGCATAATGGAATAAAAAAATTTAAGCATAGAGAAGGAAAATCATTGATCACGAACCCCACAAAGTAAATGGATAAGTAATGCTCATTAAGGGTGAGATGCTCTATGGAAAACAAAGAGGATTTCCTTCATAGGATGAACTAGCAGCCCAAAACGTTAGTACTAAGAAAAGGGAAGACCATCATGTTGAGAAATAGACGAGATCATCCACTAAGTAAGAGTGATGGAATTTCATCGAGTGAAAATCAAGGAAATAAGGCCAGTTATTTTTAGCTTGGAGGAGAAATCTAGAAACATGAGGGTAGGACACTCGATGAACACATATAAGCCACTAAAAGTTGGGGAAATCCATGAGTCTAGGAAACCCAATAGGAAATATGAGGGGGAGACTTATCTTTTGAGATTGAGTTTTTGGTGTCCAATAGAAGTTCACAGAAAACTGAATAGCAAGAACATGGGGAAAGTAAAACAAAATCCACCTAGGAAACATGACCAAGAAAACTTAGGAAGATGGGAAAGGCATTAAGAATTATAAGAGGAAGTGCATATTCTGATTGCATACAGTACAAGTGTCGACCCAACGATACTTTCTAGAATGATGGAAGTAATTTCCTAAAACAAAGGGTGAAACCTCCCTTAAGGAGAAACAAAAAAAGGTTATGGAAATCCTAGTGAGATAATAACATATTCTTGAAGAATTTGTAGCATAAATGAAAATATTGTGAATTATCATAGGTTCCTCTTCTCTTCAAGAGGATGACTTCTTCTTCCTTGGGATATTTTTTTCATTTGTTCTCTTTGTGCAACTTAAATTTCATGGAGCTAAGGCATAATGAATTGTTCTAATAAGTCACATAGAGCTAAGTGGTTGAGGAAGAGGTCATAAGTTCATTTATTTTGGTAAAATGGAGATCTGAGATAGAGGGACCACTTAGGGAAGCACATAAGGGTGTTGTAGAAAGATCAAAATTTGCAGCAAAAGAGGGAAGGGAGCCAAACCAATGGAGAGCCTAAGAAGAGATAAAAATTTATCATGAGTAGAATTGAGGAAATAAACCTGAGTAGGGACATAGCAAGACACTGGAGAGTTGGACATGTGAAAGACAAAAATAAAGAAGAATATTATAACTAAATTGAACACAACTCTCCTAGTGTCATCTCCTTCATTCATAGGACGAAACATATACTTCTTACCATCCTTCTTCACCTGATAACTATTTCTTCTACCATCATGGCCAAAGTCTCGCCAACAAAATATGACATGCATCCATAGGAAACACATTACACCTCACTCTATCTCTATAACCTATGATATGGAAGTCAATCTCATAATACCCATCCACATTAAATATATGCCCTTTCTACAACCAGGATACCTTGTATGCATTTGGGTGAGGTGTATACTTCAAATTCAACTTCTACACTACTTTAGTAGAAATTTAATTCTCCACACTACTTCCATCTACAATTAAGTTACAACACTTACCTCTCACTTTTCATTTGATCTTAGAGATGCTCTTTTTCTACTCTGTCTCCCTTGCAAATTGCTTCTCGGACTACAAAAATTCTTTCATTGACATCAAATTCTCTCCTTGCTCTAACTACATTGTAATAAATTTTTATTATGTTGTTGATTCCTCTACTTCAACAACATTTTATCTTTCATCGTGTCTTCTTCTTTCACTAGAGACTTATATGCCCTATGTCCATGACCTCTACATCTAAAATGGATTCCATCAAATCTTCTACCTCTACCTCTACCCTCGGTTAAACCTCCACCTTTATTTGCATCATATGTCCCTCCAACAAGTTGAACTACGATGTTGGCACTAACCTCATCTTCACCTCTCTTCTCTCTTGGTTGTCATATTTTAGCCCCTCAACTTCTTCTCTTCATGAAAGTCTATTTCTTTCTATACAACTTCTCCTCAACTCTTAAGGCTAATCATGAGGCTAACTAATAAGCCTCCACAATTTATCTACAACTTAATACATTAAAATTATCTTAGACAGAAAAAAAAAGGACCATTCACATACCTTGCAATAGATTCATGGCTCTTCTCATTCTAACATGATCGAATTGATATCTTTTAGCAATCTGACAACTCCATTCACTTCAAGTTCTACGATTTTCTCAACAATTACAAAGAGTAATCTACAGGGTTGAATTCCCTTTTGAACTTCACCACCAATATGTCATAATGCTTGATATTCACTTTCCCATTCATTTTCCTATCTAACTGCAACTTATCCTACCAAAAAGATGGATGGCTCTTCAAATTCGTATATGCAAACCGTGCCCTCTTGGGATCATCCATCTCCTCAAACTCAAAGAAATTAGCCATCTCCCCTATTGAATCGATCAATTTTTTAGGGTTGAGGCTTCCTCCATACACATGGGAATTAACTCTGTGTTTTCCTCCCAAACTTGTTATGGCTCTTAATATCATTCTTTCGTATGGGGAACCCTCTTCTTCTAGCTCTTATTTGGTAGAATTCATTTTTTCTTCATCTTCACTCTCATCCTTCACCTCAGTTTTTACTCCCTCCAGTCACAAAGTACCCCCTCAAATTATAGGATCATTATGATAGTCCCTCTTTTAGGCAAGTTGCACATGTAATTATTTGGGAGAAGAATATTAGTTTTTGGTTAAAAAGTAACAATAGGAGGACTCTTGAGGCCAAGATAGTTTTTGAAGCTATCCCTCAACCTTTGACCATATAATTACTCTTATGATGATCACAAATATGTGTTAATATATAATAAAATTATCCTCCTTTATGGCTTCATTGAATTATAAATCTTTTGACACACTGCCTAGAAACAACATGTGGAAGAGTTTGTAATATCTAAAGATTCATTTTGGGTTGAGGGATATTGTGATAAGATTGTATGAGAAAGTAATTGATAAGTTCAAGAATAATGATGGCTCATGAGAATAAATTACTTGCAATATGGTTGCTAAGCAAGGATTTCTTATGTCCCCTACATTTTTTTCATTTATATGTGAATTATATTGACAATTTAGAGACTTGTGTTTAGAGAAAGCATGTTGCACTCTCACTACTTTGGCTAGAATAGTCTTTATTATTATCTTTTTGTGCTATTATTAGATATTTTTGTGCTAGTTGTGTAATGACAATAAACATTGATAAGGGTAAGGTTATGATAATCCAATCTATTCATATCACCTCACTTTATTTTGTGTATGGCAATAACATCTTAAAGAAATTTATTTTGTACAAATATCTTGGAGATGACTTTCATCACTAGCTCAATTGGAACTTAATTATAGTGTGGAAAAAAATATTAATGGAGTTGGAAAGTCAATTTTAGTCTTGAGAACAACCCATAAAAATAATATTTTTTAGTTATAGGAAGTTGACCTTCATCACAAGCTCAATTTTAACTATAGTGTGGAAACAAGGATTCATGGGGTTGGAAAGTCAATTGTATTCTTGCGAAAAACCATTAAAAAATAATATATTTTTATTCTAGGAAAAACAAAAAAACCCATTTGATAAGCTTCATGTCATATGGTTTTGAAGATTGAGGTTGTAGAAAAATCTAGGGAATCCAAAAGTGTTAATTAATAATCTTAAAGTAAATAACCATATGCCCTATCCAATCCTTGTTGAGATTGCATAGCAAGGAAGGTCTTCACCATGCATGACATCCTAGCATGGAGGAGGACAATGAAACTTATCCAAGTTTATGGGTTAATCTTTTTGTTAAAATTGTACTTAGGAAAAAGTGCATTAAATGGATTATATTTTAATGTTGACTTAATGAGTACTTTTAATAAAGTTAAAGTGAGAAATAATTTAAGTTATGATATTTTAATTTTGACCATTGATCTCATAAGGTGTATGAGGATCAATATTGGACCTACTTCCTTAGGGAGATAGGGTTTCTCACTTGCTGGTTGAGTAAAAAGGAGATCGACTTGGAGAGGGGTTCATTATGCACAAGAGAGAGGCAATTTTTTGAAGAGAGAAAGAGGAGAATTTCTTGAGGGTTTGGAGAGAGAGTTTCCAGGGAGACAGAGGAGGATTCTACACTAATATTGGCACACATATTCAACATTGCAGAGGTATTTTCCTACAGATATGATCAGGAGTATTTACAGAAGGGGGCCATACATTTGTTGAGGAGGTTTTGTATTTGGCTGGGTTGATTTTATTGTAAGAGATCTCTATATTTTCCTACTCAATAATAATAAAATCCAAATTTGTTGCACTGGTTTTCCCTCCGAGGTTTTTCCAGGGATGAATTGTAAAAAAATTACTTGTGTACATGTGATGTGATTGATGTTATATTTCACTGTTAAGTTCCTAGTTATTATTTCCTATTGTGTATTATTTATTTGTGAAGAAACCTGGAAGAATTAGTTAACAAAAAAATTAATTGATTTAGTGAATTGGGTTTAAATAAAATTCACATGGTATCAGAGTAGGATTTTTGAAGAGGCAACATTACATTTAGATCTGCAACACATAAGTTTATATATGCAACAAAAAAGTTCGATCTGCAACATATAGGTTCATATCTGCAACACAAAAGTTCATATCTACAGTAGATAAGTTCATATCTGCAATAGAGAAGTTCAGTTCTACAGTAGATAAGTTCATATCTGCAACACATAAGTTCATATCTATAGCAGATAAGTTTAGATATGCAACATAGAAGCTCATACCTGCAGCACAAAAGTTCAAATCTGCAACATAGAAGTGTAGATATACAAAGGAAAGCATAGATCTGCATTAGTAGAGTTTAGATTTGTAAAAAAAAAGGGTATATTGCAGCACATAATATTTTTCAGAAATGGCCGTGACCTTTAAAATGGAGGACAAGCTTCAAGGTGCTCAAAACTTTGTCACCTGGAAGGAAAGGGTCACTATGGTTTTGGATGTCAATGATGTCCTTGACCATGTTGAAGATCAAGCTACTGATCCCACAGATGCAGCTGCATTGGTGACTTGGAATAAGGGTGAGGATAAATCCAAGAGCATACTCCTTTATGGGATAAAGGATCACATAATCCCTCACCTCACAGGGGAAAAATCTGCTAAGGATATGTGGGCTGCCTTGAATGACCTTTACCAGAGTAAAATTGAAAACAAGGTGATGGTGCTTAGGGAAAGACTAAGAAGTACCAAGATGGATAAAGGGGAAGGTGTGTTTCACTACCTTACTTGACTTACACAGATCAGGGATGATCTAGGCTCAGTAGGTGAGAAAATTGAAGAGTCTGAGTTGGTACGTGTTGCACTGAATGGATTTTCGAAGTTATGGGATGTGTTCGTGCGTGGATTTGTAGCTCGGGAGAAACTCCTTGATTGGAAGCGATTATTGGATGATTTTTTGCAGGAGGAGATCATACTTGGTCAATCTAGCAGATCTTCATCTTCACCATAGATTGTGGATGAAGAAGGCTTGGATCTTGCGAGCAAAGGCAAGGGAAAGAAGAAAAAAAGAAGGGTGGAAAGAATAACATTGACTTTTCAAAAGTCAAATGTTTCCAGTGTCACAAGATGGGACACTTTTCCTCATAGTATCCAGAGAAGAAGAAGAAGAACAAAACATAGATGGAAGCTTCAGCACCAGTGGATGAGTTTTCCAAAAGCTTCGAGGAGGATTTTTTCTTCATAACGTGTATGTCTACTGCAACAGTCTCAGACATGTGGTTTGTGGACAACGAAGCATCATGTCATATGGCAGGGTGCAAGGAGTTTTTCACTAGGCTACAAGAGGGAGGCATGAATCTAGTTATAGAGCTCAAAGATGATAGGCTCTACAAGGTGCAAAGGGTTGGTACAACTTCGTTTCATAGGGAGTCGAGTAAACCACTCCGGTTTGCTGACATATTATATGTTCTGGGGTTGAAAAAGAACCTCATCTCAATCTCTACTCTTAAGGATAAAGGGTATGAGGTCATCTTCTATAATGGAAGGGTGTTTTTCATGCCAATAAGGACAAGTGGGAAGATGGAAAAGATGATTGGGGTTCAAGAAGAGAAGGTGTACAAGATTCATTTTGATCCAGGGAGAGAAATAGTCAATACAAACACAAACATGGGAGAGTTGTGGCACAAGAGGATGTCACACATACACTTTGGTGCATTGGGGCACTTAAGAAAGGTAGTCACAGGGTTTTCTAAGTTCACAACAAAGAGGCATGACCCTTGCAAGGGTTATGAAATGGGAAAGTATGTCCGGAGACCATTTCCATTGAATGAGCTTAGGTCCATGGGAGTATTGGACTTGATACATTTTGACATATGTGGTTCGATGAGCATGGAGTTAGTGAGTGGCTTCAAATACTTTGTTCTATTCATTGATGACTACTACATGAAAAAATGGATATACTTCCTGAAGGATAAGGATGAAGTCTTCGACAGATTTTAGGAGTTCGAAACTCTGGTTGAGAACCAAACTGGTAGGAAGATTCGGGTTTTGAGATCTGACAACGGGGATGAGTACACCTCCAAGGAGTTTCTAGATTATTGTGCAGCAACGAGGATCAAGAAGGAACTCGTCGTTACTTACAATCCTCAAAAAAATGGAGTGGCCAAGAGAAATAACAGGACCATAGTTGGAGCAGCATGGGCAATGATACATGATCAAGGTTTGCCACTATTTTTATGGGAAGAGGTTAGTCGCATGATTGTTTATATTCAGAACAGGAGTCCCCCCACAATTTTGGGGAATTTGACACCTGAGGAGGTATTTACAGGTACCAAACCAGATGCGATTCATCTTCACATTTGGGGCAGCATATATTATTGTCATTTCCCTTCGGATAAGAGGACAAAGTTGGAACCCACAATAGATAAGGGGTTGACTGTTGGATACAGTGAGGCTTCCAAAGCCTATAGGATCTTTGTTCCAACACGCAGGAATATCATAGTGTGTAGGGATGTACAGTTTGAGGAGGAGCGTGCAGTGAGGAGGTCTAAAGACTTACAGGCATAAGACCAATAGGGACATGATTCGAGAGTCAAGCCCGAGGAGACATAGAGTCAGATCACTGGATCACATAATCATACACAGGGTATCGGTACAGGTACATGTACAAGTGTTGAGAGGGAGACATTTGGACATGATCATCAGGAGCAAGATTATGAGGAGGAGGAGGAGGAAAGTGATGAAATTCCACAGGAGCATAATACTAGGCCACAACCTAAGTGGTATAAGTCCAAAGTCAGTGATTCCAGGTTGGCATGACTTCGAGAGAAAGATTTCAGATGAAGTAAACCACCATAGAGACTTGGTTACATGGCGTTAATGACACAACTCATTGATGCAAAGCCTTCCACTTATGAGCAGGTTTCACAACATGGAGTGTGGTAGGAGGCCATGATGGAGGAATATGCCTCCATCATGAAGAATGATGTATGGGAGGTGGTGCCCAGGCTAGAATGTAAGAAGGTGGTTGAATCCAAGTGGATCTACAAGGTCAAGCATGCATCAGATGGAAGTGTGGACAAGTACAAAACTCACTTCATGGACAAGGGGTTTTCACAGTGAAGGAGTTGACTATGACGAGACTTTTTCCTCGATGGACAAGTATTCCTCGATCCGAGTAGTCATATTGTTGGCAACAAAAAATGGATCGCGTATTCACTAGATGGACGTGAAGTCTAGTTTCCTTAACATAGTTGTTGAGGAAGAGGTATATGTTGAGAAACTAGAGGGATTTGAGGTAGGCAGTAGAGAGACACATGTGTGTATATTGAGGAGATCCTTGTATGGGCTCAAGGAGGCACCTCGGGCATGGTACTCGAGGATAGACAACTACTTGAGGGAGATGGGTTTCCATTGGAGCGAGGTTGATCCGAACCTATATTTTCTTGCATGGGAGGTGCCTCTCATACTGGTGTTATATGTAGATGACCTATTTATGGCATGGGATGCGCAGTTGATAGCAAATTGCAAGGTCAACCTTGCAGCTGAGTTTGAGATGAAAGACCTTGGGTTGATGCATTACTTCCTTGGTCTGGAGGTCTGGCAACAAGATGGGTGCTTCTTCTTGGGACAAGGGAAGTATACAATGGATATTTTGCGTAGGTTCATGATGACATATTATAGGCACATGTCCACGCCTCTAGTCACAAATTGGAGGAAGATTGATGCATCAGATTCAAAGATAGTAGACCCCACTGTGCATCGTCAGTTAATTAGATCACTTATGTATCTGGTCAATACTCGACTAGATATCATCTTTACAGTAAACTCTTTGATTCATTTCATGGTGGATCCTAAGAGAGTACATTGGATAGATGCAAATCATGTGCTTCACTACCTCAGTGGTATAGTGGAGTACAAGTTGTTATATGAGCGTAGTGGTGGAGTGATATTGGCAGGATTTACAGATGTTGATTGAGAAGGATGTGCGGAGGACAGAAAGAGTACTTCAGGTTGTTGTTTCAACATTGGATCGGGCATAATTTCCTGGTTTAACAGGAAGAATAAATCAGTGGCATTAAGTTCTACTGAGGCAGAGTACATGGTTTCTATCTTGGCAACATGTGAGGCACTGTGGCTTAGGAAGCTAGTCTTGAGATTATTTAGGCAGGAGCTAGAAGCTATTGTGATTCACTGTGACAATCATAGTTGCATCAAGCTCTTTGAGAATCTCGTGTTTCATGATCGTAGCAAGCACATCGATATAAAGTATCATTTCATCTAATATTGTGTATAGAGAGGAGCTGTGAGGCTTGATTACATACATAATAATGAGAAGATGGAAGATATTTTCATCAAGGCACTGAACAGAAAGAAGTTTGAAAAGTTCAAAGGTCAGATGGGTTTGAGACAAAATCCCTTCCTCTCTAAGAGGGAATGTTGATATTGGATAGCAAGGAAGGTATTCACCATGCATGACATCCTAGCATGGAGGAGGACAATGAAACTTATCCATATTGATGGGTTAATCTTTTTCTTAAAATTGTAATTAGGAAAAAGTACATTAAATGGGTTATATTTTAATGTTGTCTTTTAATCTTGAGCATTGATCTCATAAGGTGTATGAGGATCATTATTGACCCTCCGTCCTTTTGGAGATAGGGTTTATCACTTGCTTATTGAGTAAAAATGAGATCAACTTGGAGAGGGGTGCATTATGCACAAGAGAGAGACAATTTTCTGAAGAGAGAAAGAGGAGAATTGTTTGAGATTTTGGAGAGAGAATTTGCACGGAAACATAGGAGGCTTCTACACTAAGATTGGCACACATTTTCAGAATTGTAGAGGTCTTTTCCTACAGATCTGATCAAGAGGATTTGTAGAAGGGGACCATACATTTGTTGAGGAGGTTTTCTATTTGGCTAGGCTGATTTTATTTTAAGAGATCTCTATATTTTCTTGCTCAATAATAATAAAATCCAAATCTGTTGTTGGTTTTCCCTCTGGGGTTTTTCGAAGGACGAATTGTCCAAAAATTACTAGTGTACATGTGATGTGATTGTTGTTATCTTTTACTTTTAATTTCTTAGTTATTATTTTTTGATGTGTATTATTTATTTATGAAGAAAACCTGGTAGAATCAATTAACAAAAAATAAATTGATTTAGTGAGTTGGGTTTAAAGAAAATTCACAATCCTTCTCCTCAAGATTGTGCTTTGAGAGCTTTATAACCATAAATCTTATCCAATCCTTCTCTTCAAGATTGAGCTTTGAGAGCTTTATAACCATAATCCCTAACCAATTCTTCTCCTCGAGATTAAGCTTTGAGAGCTTTGACCTATTGAGAGGAAGGCTATGATCATGTGCTTAATGTACAAGCATAGATTAGTCAACTTGAAGATTGAGAGGCTTCCTAGACTTGCCTTAAATACCAATAAAAATCACTTGAGAGAGTGAACTAAATATGTGGTTCATAACTTAACCATCTGAAGATAAACAAAGAGGTTTCTCTTCAAAATATTGATACTATAAGTACAATTACAACTGAATTTAAAAATTAAACTATATCTAAAACTATTATGAAAAAAAATAATACATTATATTTTTTATTATATTAAAAATGTAAACTTTCTTTCAAATTGCTTTACCAACACACTTTATAGCTTTAAACTATTGTGAATAGAAATAATATATTATATTAAAAATCTAAACTTTCTTTTGGATTGCTTTACCAACACTTTATAGCTTTACTATGTACACCCTTGAGCTTTTTTTAAATCATTTATAATACTAAAAATCTTCATAATATTCTAGAAATTTTTTTTAAAAAATGAATAATAAATTAATAATATAAATAATATAGTAAAATAAAAATTATTTTCATATTTAAATTTAATAAATTAAAATTAATTTTTAAAAATAATCATAATTGCCATCATCCTATATATTTCAAATATTTTATAAAAAT